>VTPC01001382.1:24960-68358 GCA_011009095.1 Ignelater luminosus
GACAGATAAAGATTGTTTTAATCTCTGAGTATTTGCATTGCAAGAACCAACATTCTATGGAGCAAAGGAATTCTAGAGCCAAAGAGAGCGACATCAGAAGATTCATGGGCGCCAAAGATTCTTTCAAGGGTGTGTAGATATGTAGGTTCGAGTGTCATGGTGGTATTGACTGTTGTTGTTTAAGGTTGTCCGTGATTTTTCTTAGCATGCAAATGTAACAGTAGCTTCCACGAATCTGATTATCTCTAGCTAGTTTAAGAGACTTTTTTGTAGCATCGAAGGTTAGACTGTAATGAAAATCTATAGTCTATAACACATAAACTAAATTTGTACTTATTCAGTTATGGCCAACACGGCTTCTAGATGGATTGGATAATACTGAACGTGCTTTACCTCTGTTGGATTTCTGGCAATATGTTACCAATATTACACCATTTGGGCCAAAGCATTGAATGTCTTGCCAAAGTATTGAAAGAAGGCGAATTGGAGAGAACTTGAATTTTGAACACTGACTTGCGGAGGCGCGTAGGTGTGCTAGAAGCTTTTCGATGAGTCCATCATACCGGATCTTATCAAATCGATATTGAGTGCTAACGTTTCTGCCTATGTCCATGTGCAATTGCAAGATCAATCTTTGCACCTTCCTTGCGACGCCTATAAGCATATTGCACCATTTGAATGACCGAACTTATTGGTCTAAATGCCCTGTCAAGAAAAAGAAAACGTGGGAACTTCCCAAAGCTGAGTCATTATCAACATCATCCGTAGAAAAAGCAACTGTGATTATTCTGACAGAATGAGGAGGGACGTCAGTGGCTAAAGACTTTTAGAGGAGTTCATCTTACTAAACTCTATTAAAGAGATATTAAGAATTTTGGAAGATCAAGTCAAACGACCATTGTTCGGTTCAGAAACCAATAATCTTTTTCGCCATAAATTGGACAAGTAGAACAACGAAGATTCTTGTAAAAACTTTATAAATGACGTTGATCGGGCCTGTAGATTTGCAAAAATCTTTCTTTATGAGATAGAGATCTTTGATTAGAAACTTCTTCAAAGGGCAGAATTTTTCCTGGCGAGATAAGAAGTCTGGTAAAGATTATTTTGGAAATTGGGGTTTTGTGTAATTTTGTCAACTTTTTTCTTTAGGAAACTCTGCAGTTTCTCATTTTTTCCTGGTGTCTCTTCATGTGTTGGTTTTCTGCTATTGAAGTGTTGCATTGTTGATTTTATTTTATGCGTTGTAAAAACACTTGTAGAATGCTTTTCGAAGTGTTTTCTTCTTTTATTCTAATTAACTTTTTGTAAGGTTTCTTTGGTGTATATGATATTCAGTAAACCGTTCAGTAAATCACCTTGTGGCACCTTTCTCAGGCTAGTTGCATCGTATTGGAGACACCTTCCATACTGGACTTTACCAAAGACAACGTTTAATATTGGGGAAGGCGTTGACGATTCTACTGATGTCGGTGTACAATTGAAAATTCAAGCCAAACGTTGATTCATCCGTTTGGGAGCTAAATTTCTTGTCCAACTGTGGAGGTTTTCAATGTTGTAAGGATTTTTGTTTTTATAGAGAGCTTTTCAAGCGGCGGATTTTTCCCCGAGAAAATAACAAGTGTGATGCAGGTTTTGAGAAAACTCAAACAAGATGCTGAACTTCAAAAAACTAGAGATTGGAGGACGGTGACTCTATAATCTTGTCTTCTGGCCAGATTCTGCGTATGCACAAACTACTTGTTTTTCCTTTTTCACAATTTCAGGTTAATTATATAAAGGAAGTCGGAGAAGTTTGAACATAATATTTTGGAAATGTAAGTTTGCTGTTTTTGCTCAGGACTACTGTTGATGATACTATAGATACTGTGGGCAAGAATGAAGGAAGGAAGAAACCTAAAATCTCTTTTTTAATTTTATCTTGATTAATTTCCTCACGATTCTAAGCATCTTAAAGTCAAATTTGTCAAACTGATTCTTGTAATTAGTAAATTAAAGATTTAAAGCCAAAACAGGTTTTCATATAGAAGCTTAAAGAAAGAAAACCCGAAACGACGGTTATTTTTAAAACCAACAAGAGAATGTTGAGAATAATTGCTTAACAGATGACAGAAACATGAATGCAGTTGTCGGTGTCCAAAACTATTTGGGGGAAAAAATAAAAGTCAGAGCATACAGTCTTCTTCTATCTTGTCTATATTGTCTATGTTTTTGTATATTTCAGCAAACAATGATTATGCGATATTTGCAATATGCTATAGTATAAGCTGTAATGAATAGAAGTGATCCCAGAGTAAAACCCTGTGATACCCCTTTAATCCTTCAATTGTCAGCCTAACTTTAATTCCCATAATAAATCATGCAACCTTAACGTGTTGACAGTGTTAATCTTAGCGTGAAATCATGAAATAATTTCTTAATTTTTCAAACTTATAGTTACCGATAATCTAAAAAAATTTCATAGCTGGATTATTATATGAGAATGTGACAAATAGAAATTCTATGGATGGATCGGATGTGTTTGTGTTTACAACAAAACTAATAATTCGAGGAACACTCTGTATCAAGTGTTATTTTAACTTTTATTTTTCTTGCGTATTATTGAAGTTCTTGTAAGTCAATAAAAGAAAAAAACCTTTTATTATAGGTTTGTGGAAAATAAAAAATCTTTCCCCCAAAAGGAGTTTTCAGACAATATTTTCCGGAGAAGCTTTTTTTTTATTATGTAAGCAACTTTACTTAATTAAAAAGTTTTTTTTATGGAAAAGAAAATAGTTCATTTTCTATTTAATACTTTAGTTGTTTCAGCTTTCTTTTCATCCCTTAAAAATTTCCCGCATACTTGAGTTGTAATAATACGTGACAACATTTTTAAGTACAAAACTAATTTTGTTCGGAAAAAACGAAGACAGAAAAATGGTAATTACAAAAAGACCTTGAAATCGAAATAAGCCGAAGGTACGTCCGATTTCCAATTAAAAAGGTCGGAGCACGCGTGCTGGGAGAATCCGCCTCGCAGCAGCATCGCACACGTTCTTCTTCGTGTTTGCAGTAGTGGCCGTCGCGATCGTGGTGGTGTATGGTAGTGGTTGGTTGTATCCCGACGTCATTTCCCGTCGAGACGCCGAGCGTCGCTGTCGTGTGCCACAATAACCCGGCCGTCGATGAATACGGCCACCCCGTGATGTGTTGACAATGCCATTGTGATTGTTTGGTTAGGTTTTGTTATTGGAAAGAATGGGCTTATTTTGAGCAGCCCTTCGCTTTCATTGTCGCAGAAATATATTGTACTTAGGTATTGTTCAAGCTCTTTTTTTTTCACTTTCACCCTACCACCCTTTCTTGCATTTATTTACTATGTGAATTTTCTTTTGTTTAATTTTATGTAATTTTAAAAATTTACTCAACCATTTCATGAGAAAATTGTGTGTTATCTTGATGTAATTTCAAAAAAACATTTTCGTTTTTCTTTCAAAACGGGGAAAAATAGAATATGTAAAAATAAAAAAATTCCTTTTTTAAAAATTGAATTTGCAGATTTATATAGAAAAATATAACAGATTCATCTTGGTATGTCAAGGAGTTGATCAGGAAAAAACTTTTGAGTGATGGCTTTCTAAATTTAGATCCTCCACACTTTATAAAAACATATTGGTTTTTTTTGGAAAATGAAGAAATTTCACCTGATGTCCCAATGTAATTGAAATGCTAAATATTTTGTTTTTAGATGAAAATTTGAATTAAATTAAAAGTTGAATTTACAAAACAGACAATAACAATTATTGAGAGAACAGCTTTACGTAATGTAGTATAACGTGTTTTGCAAATGTACACATGTTTGCAGTGTGCTTTGATAAAGACAATGTTACGTTAACAAAAGAGCGTAGACTGAACCTAGAAAAACATAAATGCGACTGGTTTTTATTTCACAGCCGATACGATAAGAGTGACTGATAAACATGATAATATGCAAAAGCGATTTCTTCCAGATGTTTTTAAATAAACTAAAAATGTTTAATCGGCCACATTTAAAACGTTTCATTAATTTTAATATAATTCCCGTGTGTTTTGCTGCCTTTTTTTAAAATTTATTCTCATTGCTGTTAGTTATGTTGGGAAACTCCCTATAATTTTCAAATTTACATCTCCGAGTTTTAGTTGAATTGTATAAATTGTTTCAATTTTATATGTAGTTTATTTTAGTTATCACATTTATATAATGGAGAAATTCTTGCTAAATGTTTTAAAAATAAAAATTAGAATTCCTATGAAATTACTTTTGGGTATTTTTAGTTTGCAGTTCCAAACTAGCAAAAAACGCATTTTCTAGCTTGAAAAGAATCAAATTTACAGTTGCTAAATTTTTAAGATTTTTCTAAATATTCTGAGGTGTGCGCTACAAAATTTGTATGACAGAAAGTTTAAAATTGTTCATTTCAAGTTCAAGCCTTTGCCAAACTGGTGAAATTCCTCCAAAGAATTTTTTTCTAGATTTCAGAATCCTAAATTCGACAGATTCATATAGTTACGTCTTTATAGCTTAACAAAATCTTGTGAAAGCTTGATAACTATTTAGAAAAAAATGATTAGTTTCTTATAAATTTTTATTTTAAATTTTGAAATTACTGGAGAAATTCCTCCCAAATGTGTGTTTGTCAAAAAAAAATATTCTTGAATGTCCCGAATCATTGTTAAAACGTCAATTTATATTTTATGAACAAAATTTACCTTGTGTTTTTTAATTTTGGGCATTTTTGTCCAGAAAAAACTTTAATTTAATTTTTTTACATGACAAACTTGCGAAATGCTTTTTAAATTTGATATGAATCTTGTAGAAGTGCACAGAATTTTTATATTTTAAAAACAAAGGGTTAGAAATGAGAAATGTTAAACGATAATAAAATTCTGCAGGTCGTAGTACTTTCTGGTTTATCGTTACTGTTATCAGTAACTGTTTATTTTATTAGGGGCGATTTTAGGTATAAATTTTAAAACGGGGTTGTAATCGTAATGTAAATCTTTTCCCCTATTGTGTAATAAAGTTCACCAGAAAACACTTGTGTTCGTTGTAATCAACCTCTAGAGGGGAAAATAAAATAAAATTAAAAAATATAAAAATTAGAAACTTCTTTTTTAATTAATCGACCACTCACTACTATTACAACTATATTTTAATAATTTTTATCAAGCTCTCTCTTTATTATCATTTATTGTTATGCCTTTCTTTTGCAAATTTAAAAAAAATGGAAAACTGTTCATGTTTTGACGTTTCCAAATTAATTTTTAATTTAATTTCCGGATTAAATAAAGTTTGAAATTTGATTAAGCCCCAGAGCAGGCGCGTTTTAATCTCTGCTTGTTGCTATTATGTTTTTAAATTACTGCACACTCACTTAATAACTTTTTACTTTGTATTCAGTTTATTAATTTTATAGATGAGAAGTTTCTAGTTTAAAGATAAGTACAACTAAACACAATTTCCACCTCCCGAGACTTTTAATGTAATAAAAACAAATCTTAATTGCCCATCCAGCAATTTTCATCTGAAATTTCTCAGAGTCAAAACTGAAACTAATTCAAAAACCATTAAAGAGAGCTCCGTTACTTTGAATGCTTTTATTATTTCTTTTTAATCAGTTCTAAATTGAAACCGCCTCTTAAAAAACTTTTCACTTCATTTTAATTTTACAGAGTAAACTGTAAACAATTATTATTTCCCAAAGACATTTTCATATTTATTAGACGACAAAGGGGAACCTCTCGTTTTTATATTAAGAGCAAAACTTTTATAATCACTTCAGGATATTCTCTCCATTTGTTTTTCCAAATGAAATTTTAGTAAAAAAGAAAGTTAATTAATCAGCACCACCGTATTCTTTTTTAATGGAAATAAAAAATTAATTTGATTTTAATGGATAAAATGGAGATTAAATATATTTGTTTTTTCTCATTCTGAGCTAAAATTGCATTTAAGAGATTTTTCTAAGAAATTCTGCCATTTGCATTCTTAAACTTATTTTCGTTCTGTTTTTAGCCATTACCTCGACAGTCATTAACTGAAAATGTGATTTGGTTTCCTCTAAAGTCGTTTTAATCTTTCATCGTTTTTACATATTTGGTTTATGTGCCAAATTTCCTGTTTTTTCTTGATTTTGAGCCACATTCCTCTATTAGAATTTAATATTGAAAAATCTTCTTTTAATTAATAAAGGAATTTAGATGGATCAAAACAACACAGAGGCTTGGACTTTTTGCTTAACTTCCAGTGAAATTACCAGATTGATTTTTGAACAAACCCGGTAATGTCTTCAAGCGTACTAATCACATTGAGTTTTCTATTTGTAGATTACCATTAGGAAAAAACAAAAAAATTAGTGAATGTGTTAGATTCTGATCATCCCCAGTTTTGTACCAGTTTCAGAACATACAATTTTGAGAAGTTCCTCTTGGTTTTATTCCAGATCCATTTAATTTTGTATTTTGGTTACATACAAAGAGAGAATTATTTAAGAGATCGAAACTACAGAAATCCACTCAGTACGAAACTCTGGCAATTTTAATATTTTCCATACAGTTTTACCAAAACGTATTTGCATTTTTCAACTTTGTAATGTGAAGTAATTTTTGAGTCGTCTGTATCTATTGCCCAAAAACATTCATTCAAGTGTTTTTCTTCTAGATTTTTGTTGGCTTTGTAGAATAAATTTAATCTCTAAGTGTGTTCAGGATCAGCACACCAACTTAAGTTTGTTTCTTCTAGATTCGTATTTTTTTACTTTTACTCTAAATATATTTGTGCTCAAAAAAAATTTATTTAAATTTGGTACTTTAGGATTTATACTCTTTTTCCTTTGTAAAATGAAGTAAGATTTTAAGTATGTCCAAGCTGAAAAACGTTTATCGCAATGTGTTCCCTCTAGATTTTATGTTTTTAGCTTTATGGTGTGAAGTGATCTTTAATAATTACGTTTATCTCCAAAACTTATTTAAGTTTGTTCTTCTAGATTTGTATTTTCTATCTTTATGGAGTGACGTAATCCCGAAGTATGTCTATCCTCAAAAAGTTTAAGTTTGTTTTAATTTTTTTTGTTTTCAGATTTGTGGAATGAAGTAATCTTTAAACATGTTTCTTCTAGATTTGTATTTTGCTGGTTTTATAGAGTGAATGTAACCTCTAACTAGGTATGTTTAGGCCCAAAAAACCAATTTAAGTGTTTTTTAGGTTAGTACTTTTTGACTTCACAGAATGTAGTAATTTCTACATACGTTCATGCTTGAAGACACTTACTGAAAGTTTGCTCCTGCTAGATTTGTATCTTGTTGGCTTTGTGAAGTAATCTCTAAGTTATGATCAAGAACATTTAGGTTTGTTTCTTCTAGATTTGCAGCTCGTTTTGCTTTGAGCAACAAAGTAATCTCTAACTCATGCCCAAAAAACGTTTAAGTTTGTTCCTTTTAGATTTGTGTCTTTTGGCTTCGTGAAGTACAGTAAACTATGTCCAAGTCAAGTCTAAAAATATTTAAGTTTGTTTGTTTTAGATTTCTATGATTTTTGCTTTGAGGAGCAAAGTAATATCTAAGTCGTGCCCAGAAACGTTTAAGTTTACTCCTCTTAGATTAGTGTTTTTTGGCTTCGTGAAGTACAGTAAACTATGTCTAAGTCAAGTCTAAAAACATTTACGTTTGTTTCTTCTAGATTTCTATGATTTTTGCTTTGAGGAGAAAAGTAATCTCTAAGTCGTGCCCAGAAACGTTTAAGTTTACTCCTCTTAGATTTGTGTCTTTTGGCTTTGTGAAGTACAGCAAACTAATTCCAAGTCAAGTCTAAAAACATTTACGTTTTTTCTTCCAGATTTCTATGTTTTTTTGCTTTAAGGAGCAAAGTAATCTTTAAGCCATGCCGAAAAATGTTTCAGTTTGCTCCTCTTAGATTTGTGTTGTTTGGCTTTGTAAAGTTTCCAAGTCAATGACCAAAAACATGTAAGTTTGTTCTTGCTGGATTTGTATATACTTTTGTAAAATGTGGGAACTTCTAAGCCATGATCTAAAAAATTTAGGTTTATTCCTTCTAGATGTGTGTTTTTTGGTTTTATAAAATGAAGTAAACTCTAAGTCATGTCTAAGAACATTTGAGTTTGTTCCTTCTAGATTTCTGTGTTTTTTTTTGAAGAGCAAAGTAATCTCCAAGTCATGCCAAAAAACGTTTTAGTTTGCTCTTCTTAGATTTGTTTTTTTGGCTTTGTGAAGTTTCTAAGTTAATGACCAAAAACATGTAAGTTTGTTCTTGCTAGATTTGTATATACTTTTGTAAAATGTGGTAACTTCTAAACCATGGTCTAAAAAATTTAAGTAGATTCCTTCTAGATGTGTGTTTTTGGTTTTTAAAATGAAGTAAACTCTAAGTCATGTCTAAGAGCATTTGAGTTTGTTCCTTCTGAACTTGTCTTTTGGCTTTGTGGAGTTAAGTAATCTCTAAGTCTGTTTATTCTGGATTTATCTGTTTTGGCTTTGGAAAGTAAAGTAAAATGTAAGTCATGCCCAAAAACACTAAATCTGTTCATTTTAGATTTGCATCTTTTTTTTGTTTTGCGGAGTGAAGTAATCTCTACGTCATGCTGATCATGCTCAAAACGCATTTAAGTTTGTTCCTTCTAGATTTGTATTTTTTGGCTTTGTGAAGTAATCTCTAAATTATGGCTAAAACACTTAAGTTTGTTCCTTACAGATTTGTATAGTATATTCTTGCATTTTAGAATAAGCTAATCTGTAACTTATGCTAAAAACATTTAAGTTTATTCGTTCTCGATTAGTTTCTTTTGGCTTTATGAAGTGAAATAAACTCTAAATCACGTCCAAAAACATTTAGGTTTATCTTTTTCTAAATTTATGTTTTTTGGCTTTGTAAAGTGCAGTAAACCAATTCCAAGTCATGTCCAAAAACATTTAAGTTTGTTTCTTCTAGATTTGCATGGTTTTTAGGAGCAAAGTAATTTCTCAGTCATGCCGAAAAGCATTTAAGGATGCTTCTCTTAGATTTTGATATTTTAGCTTTGTGGAGTAAACTCCAACTCAGTGACCAAAAACGTGTAAGTTTGTTCCCTCTAGATTTGTATATATTCTTGTGTTGTGGAATGAGGTAATCTCTAAGCCATAGTCTAGAAATTTTAAGTTTGTTCCTTCTGGATTTGTTTTTTGGTTTTGTGGAGTTAAGTAATCTCTAAGTCATGCTCGAAGCGTCTAAGTCTGTTCCTTTTGGATTTATGTGTTTCACTTTGAAAGTGAAGCAAAATGTAAGTCTGTTCATTTTGCTTTGTGGAGTGAAGTCAACTCTAATCCATGTCCAAGTGCATTTAAGTTTGTTTTCTGTAAGATTTGTATTGTTTTCATTATGGAATGAAGTAATCTTTAAAGTATGTCCAGGTTCAAAAATGTCTATTAAAATGTGTTCCTTGTAAATCTGTATGTCTTCGACTTTGTGAAGTGAAGCAATCTTTGGATATGTTCATTCCCAAAAACATTTACTTAAACTTGTTCTTTCTAGATTTGTATTTGTTGCCTTTGTGGAACGAAATAATCTTTAAAGTATGTCCAGGTTCAAAAATGTTTATCAAAGTGTGTCCCGTCTAAGTCTGTATGTTTTCGGCTTTTTTTGAAGTGAATTAATCTTTGAATATGTCCATGCCCAAAATAATTTACTTAAAATTGTTTTTCTAGATCTGTATTTGTTTCCTTTGTGGAATGAAGTAATCTTTAAAGTATGCCCAGGCTCAGAAATGTCTATTAAAGTATGTTCCTTGTAGATTGTATATGTCTTCGGCTTTGTGAAGTGAAGTAATCTCTGAATATGTTCATGCCCAAAAACATTTACTTAAACTTAATCTTTCTAGATTTGTATTTGTTGCCTTTGTGGAACGAAGTAATCTTTAAAGTATGTCCAGGTTCAAAAATGTTTATCAAAGTGTGTCCCGTGTAAGTCTGTACGTTTTCGGCTTTTTTTGAAGTGAATTAATCTTTGAATATGTCCATGCCCAAATTTACTTAAAATTGTTTTTTTAGATCTGTATTTGTTGCCTTTGTGGAATGAAGTAATATTTAAAGTATGCCCAGGCTCAGAAATGTCTATTAAAGTATGTTCCTTGTAGATTTTATATGTCTTCGGCTTTGTGAAGTGAAGTAATCTCTGAATATGTTCATGCCCAAAAACATTTACTTAAACTTAATCTTTCTAGATTTGTATTTGTTGCCTTTGTGGAACGAAGTAATCTTTAAAGTATCTCCAGGTTCAGAAATGTCTATTAAAGGGTGTTTTTGTGTAAATCTCTGTCTTTGGCTTTGTGGAGTGAAGTAATCTCTGAATATGCCCATGCCCAAAATCATTTACTTGAAATTGTTCTTTTTAGATCTGTATTTCTTGTCTTTGTGGTAAGAAGTAATTTTTAGGGTATGGTGGCGTCCAAAGATGTTTAAAAAGTATGTTCCTTGTAGATTTGTATGTTTTCGATTTTTTAGATTGAAACGATTTTGATGTATGTGCATGCCCAAAAACATTTATGTAAGTTTGCTTGTTCTATATTTGAACTTTTTGACTTTGTGAAGTGAGGTAATGTCTAAGTATATCCATGCCTACTACAAGAACATTTACTTAGAATTCTTATAGATTTGTATTTGTAACTTTTTATCAGCGTTGATTGCGTGTGAAAGGTAAACCAAGTTGTTCAAGGTTTTTCCTACTCTATTATTGATCATGTGTTTTTTCTACTGAGTAGGTATCCATATTTTGCTTCTCCAAAATTCTTTCTTGGCGTGGTAAGATGAGGTTTTCAAGTTCTTGTATACATGTGTAATAGACTTTTGAGACTCTTCTATCTACGTTTTCTCTATCTATTTATGCTTTTTTATTTTCCATCTTTTGTTGCTTTAAGAATTGACAAACTCACAAAAAAGGATCTTGCAAGTTTGAAAGTTGAAGTGTTTTTCAAATCTGGTTTCGTTCAAATATTATTTTATTCTTTATGATCGAGCAATGCTATTTTGGTTTTCAAGAATTTGTTTAAGGATCTCTTAAGAAGCTCATGCAAAATACTTTTCCAACTTCAAAAATTTGTTTTTACCCAAAAATCATTTTTCCGTGGTATATGGTTTAGTACTGCTACCCATTTTGTTTTCCCAAAATTTGTTTACCTTTAGATTATTATTGGTATTTGTGTAAGGATTAGTAGGCTCATGAAAAATGTGTTTCCATGTTTGAAAACTATTTTTCTCTTTCTATCATTTCTGTTTTCAAAAATTTTCTTATCTTTAGATTGACGAGCTCATGGAAAACACTTTTGCCAGCTTTGAAGGCTGAAGTATCCTTTAAGTCTGCCTTTTTTCCAAAAATTATTTTTCTTCTGTATGATGGACTACTGCCACTCATTTTGATTTTCAGAATTTATTCACCTTCGTATTCTTGGTATTTGCTTACAGTATTTCTATTGTTTTTTATTTAGATCCTCTGATTGGGTTACGAAAACTTGTATTTTCTGCTTCCAGAAGACCTAATCAAAGTATGGTTTTGACCTGATGGAATGTTTTTGGTTTTAAATGTTTGATTTGTTAGCTCCAATTGATATTTGACTTTTGCTAATCTCTTTAACTCGTAGTTTTTTGATGTTTTACTATGCTTATAAGCTAGAAGATTCAAAATTCAATTCTGAGATTACAATGTGTGTAGAATATTGTTCATCTTGTCATATTATGCCATATTCATGACTTGATGTTTGATCCTCAGTAGTGAATCATAACTTTAAAGCAGTAGTTTATGAGATTTGAAGTTTTCATACGCCTGCTATGGAAAATCGAATTTTTTTTGGATGGCGTATAAATAGCCAGAGATGAAAAATATGCTGAATTAAGAAATTTGGAGAGGATCATGAAGAGAGGGTCAATCGATCAATCACCTTCGGGGAGTTATATATCCATGTCTGATATCTGGAATATCCTCTCCTGAAATAAAGGTTTAAATTTTATTTACTTTATGGTTGAGTAAATTTTATTTTTTTATTTTAGTTTTTCTTTTTATCAGTTATCTAATGTTTTTTTCTAATCTTTAGAGCATAAGTCCTTTTAAATATAATTTTAACATTTACTGTTTGATATTTACTTCTGGTGTGCAGGATTGTTTTGAATGATTTTAGTACGTGCAAAAACAGATTTATTTGGTTGTCACATTATAATTCTCGCTACTGTTTTTGTTATTTCATTCCCAAATTGCTTTTGCCCTCCAAAAAAAAAGATCTTAATGAAAAATAAACCTTCAAAACTTAATTATTTTAGTTCAATATTAAAGCCATTTTTTGATAATGTCTTTGATTGATTGTTCCAATCTACTATGATTGATTGGAAACGAAATTATATCTGTGCTAGTACGTACACGTTTAATTGGAGTGTATTTTTAAAATTCATGTAGGGTTTGTTAATTTTCTGGTTTGTATTTATGTGTAAGAGTTGTATATATATATTTTTAAATACTGCCTGTGTTGTTTACCGTAAACCAATATTTTTCTCTAATTATAGGCATTCACGAGAGTTGTGCGAACATAAATTCGTGTTGCGTCTGGAATGCGAAATGAACATTGTTAGATGAACTCGTGCTTGGAAGTGGAATAATGTTGTACCATCCAACCGGGCTCAGATTTTTATATTATTAGTGAATGTGTAATTGTTTAACAATAGTGCAAAACAGACATGGTATTTGCGACGACATGAAACCTTTTTCAACAGTTTTGCCATGGATAAATGTTATATTAGCAACGCTTCTGTTCTTCGCTTCTACTTTAGGTAAGTGGTTGTTATATTAGGGAGAGGGTTATAATATATTTAACTTGTAATTTATAACTTATATAATCATCATAATGTTGGGGTTCTTTTTCTTTTCAAAACACACAATAATAGTAGTATGTTATCCTGTGAAATATTGATGATGTAACTGTCATGTTCTGTTCAAAGTTAGTAATGGTTATCGACTTCATTATTTTCGAATATGTCTGTCCTATAAACATTCATGATGAATCAAATCCCCTACAATCGTTATATGACTTTCATGTCAAATATAACAATTTTACGTCTAATATAAACACAAAACTTTGATTTATGATTTTGTAATTTAAAACTTGAAAAATTATTTTTAATATGTAAGAAATTATTTTTAAAAATATGTTTTTTCGAAGTTTTATATATATTTTATATAAAAGCGGATGCACATGAAAGTTTCTCTACCCTTAAGCAGTCATCTGCACATGTTGCCCGCTTTTCACCTTCAAAACAAAATTTGATATTGAATTTTCTCCAGGCTCATAATATTATTGCTTCTAAAAAAAGTTCTTCAGATATAGGATTATAAACAATTTGTTATATTACAGCTCTATAACGTTAACATTATTGCGGGTATAAAACTTTTTGCTATGGTTTCGTTTAAGGTGAAATAAATCAATGTGAAGATGTATCAGTATGTATACCTTTTGTGTTATAAAGTTAATAAAAATGAATTGCGTTGTTACCTGTTCAAATTTAAATAATCAAATTAAACATTTTAGCCTGAAACTCAAAAAATGACTGTGTCAAACGAAAACCCACTAAATCAATAAAATAATGGGTAGTTTTCATTAATTTCTCAACGAGAACGGTTATGCATGACGAGATAATTCTTTTAAAACAAAACTTGTTTACATTCTTCAAATTAAGATTATAATCATTAGCTAATCAAATGTAATAGTAAATAAATTTACGAAAAAAATTACTAATTGTTAATTCCATTTTTAAACGCTAGAGACCACTAGCTTAGCTTTCACATTTTACAACATTCTAAAATTTAAGAGTATGGCTTTGTTTAATAATTTTTAGACATTAATTTTTCGCACAATCAACTTGAATATTGTAATGTTCTTTTTATAAAACGTTTATTTATTTATTATTAACTATTTAAAAACTAAGTCTATTACAATTTATTTCCAATATTTCTATATGTACAGAATAATTTATTTATGTCACATTTATATCACACATTTATTTCGTTCGTTGATACGAGTCTCTTTACTGCATCACAACCCCGTAACTGGAGTCTGTCTTCACGCTGAAGTATATATATACAGTGTGTCCAAAAAGTATGGAATATCCTATATATCTCAGTAAATATGCATTTTATAGAAAAATGTTTCCTATAAAAGTTGTTTAGTGTTTAGTGTTTAGTTTTACATTACAGGGCAATACCAAATAACTATTTAAAAAAAAAACAAAAGCGCAACGAATAATGCTTCAATTTTTTTTAATGGGAAGGTATCCCTTTATTGTACTCATTTGATAGAGAATGTTTTTCTCTTTCGAATGATGTAAAACTTTGATACACTTGTATAAGTAAATTTTGATTAAAACGCAAAAAATTGTTTGAATAACGCTTAAAAGTTTATTTATTCATCTGTTACCTTACCAGACGCGGTCTTTTAAATTTTCAATATCATCTAGTCACATTATGGTCGGTGTGATACACTTTTGTTTGTTGCAACAATTGAATGCGTCGTAGAAATGTCAATTAATAACCGAACTGAAGCGAAAAGTTATTTGTTTAATTAATTTAAGCATTTTGATTAACGTGAGGATAACAACGTTACAAAAATACGACTTGCTATGGATCATTTATCAGAAAAACATCGTACAGAAATTTTAATGATGCTGGAATATGGAGACAGAAGAACACAGGAGGAAGTTTGCAATTTGTTTAATAACGTGCACCCCGAATATCATATTTCTCAGTCTACTGAAAGTAAAGTTTTGCATAAATTTCATGAGACGGGTTCTGTCAAAGATCGTCCAAAAACAGGCAGACTTAAAGCTCTAAATAATGAACAACGTGAGAATATAATGGAAAATCCACATGTTTCTGTTCGTCAAATCCACTGCACACGAAGTTCTAAGAAAGAAGTGGTATCCGTATAAACCTTGTATAGTTCAAAAACTATTAGAAGATGATTTAGATCGAAGATTGCAATTTTGCGAAGAAATAACACATGATGCAAATTTTCATAAAAATATCCTCTTCACTGATGGTACCATTAACAAACAAAACACGCGCTACTGCTCTTTGATAAATCCTGGCTGGTATGTAGAAGGGCACACCCAATATCAGCAGAAAGTCAATGTCTGGGCAGGAATTATTGGAACCCAAATTTTGGGACCTTTTTTTTTATAGAACATAATTTAACAGCGGATGCTCATCTAGATTTTTTAAGATGTGACTTAGTTCCTGCTTTAGCTGTTCTATTTCCTAATGAACTAGATCCAGATGTACCCCATAACAGAATATGGTTGCATTTCGGAATTAATGTCCGACAGTTTCTTAATAATACTTTCCCTCATCGATAGATAGGCAGAAGAGGTGCAGTAGAATGGCCAACTCGCTCGCCGGATTTAAGTCCACTTAATTTTTTTCTGTGGAGCCATATCAGAAATAAGATTTATGTCGATATGCCTGAAGATATTGAAACTCTAAAAGACCGTATTAGAACAGAGATTGGAGCTATCACACCAGAAACGATTCAAAATGCAGTAAACGAATTTGAAAGACGACTTTATCATCGAATTTTGCCCGCAGAAAGAAAAGTCGTAAGACCACTACTTCAACTTGCTGCCTGTATTGACAACAGCCTCCAGTTTGATGACCGAGCTAAAATCTCACCTTCCAATCTACCTCATTATTTCCTTAATCTTTTCTCAAATCAAAAGCTCTGCGGATTTAAAACACGTAACGTGAAAAAATGAACAAAGCAAAGCAAATAAGGTGCTCACTACAGCTAACTTATTTTTTTATTTATATTTTTAATTTCTCCTGACACTTGACTGTTTCAAACCATAAACAGCAAATTTTAATTTTAATACTTTACTTGAATCTTTAACAGGAAAACCTTCTGGCAAATGCATAAAAATACTTTCTTTTAAATAACCATTAAGAAAGGCTGTTGTGACGGCTAAATGAGTAATATCCATATATAACTGCACACTTAAAGCAAACGCAAGGTTGAATGTCTAATAACCGGTGAAAAGCTGCTAGTCTGGTACGATATCTCACTATATTATCACAATCGAATTTCTTTCTTAAAACCCATTTGCACTGCACTACACTTGCACTGTCTGGAGCATCGACAATCTCCCATACTTTATTGCCTTCAAATGATTGCAGTTCCTCTGCAATCGCCTGCAACGAATGTTGTTTCTCAGAACCACTCATAGCCTCTGTATATGTCAATTCATCCTCTCCTATTGACCTAGCACAAATATTGGCAATGCCGTATCTTGAAGGTTTTTTCCTCTGTCTTTTTACTTTTTCTT
This sequence comes from Ignelater luminosus, assembly GCA_011009095.1. NCBI lineage: Eukaryota > Metazoa > Arthropoda > Insecta > Coleoptera > Elateridae > Ignelater > Ignelater luminosus. The sequence continues at coordinate 41,317 of VTPC01001382.1, forward strand.
CGTAGACTGGTTGAGGCGCTTGTGGTAAATCATCTGTTTGTGAGGATTCTGCTTTATCGGGTATATTATTGGCTTCTTCTTGCAAGTTATCATCTTCACCACCCAAATATTCTGACTCACTTGAACTTGATTGATCAAAAAATTCTAATTTCACCACAGATTCTACCATTGATTCCCCCACTGAATCTGCGTTCTCTACAGGAACAGTGACTGTCTCTTCTGTCTTTGGTTTCTCCAATATCACGACATCTCTACTGGTTGTAATATAGTTTTTTACTGGATCGTAAATTCTATAACCCTTGATGTTATCACAGAAACCAACCAGTATATGTTTCTTTGATTTTTTTGTCTCATTTAGTTTTTTTCTCCTTTTTGCCATCACAGGACTCCCAAATACGCGTATATGTTCTGAGTTTGGTTCTCTACCAGTTCATGCCTCATATGGAGTCTTTTCAATGCTTGACGCTACTGATGGGTTTTTTAAATAGACAGCTTCTGCCCAAAATTTCTTTTCCAAATCAGCTTCGAAAAGTAAGCATCTTGCTCTCTCTACGATGGTCCTGTTTTACCTTTCACTAAGTCCGTTTTGATGCCCTCTTTCTTCAAGAAATTCTCAAAATCATTGCTGCAATACTCACAGCCATTGTCTGTTCTCAAGATTTTGATTTTCTTACTTTGAAAGTTGTCCAGCATTGACTTAAATTCTTTGAAATAGCTTAACACTTCCCTCTTTGCTTTTAGGAAGTAAATGAAGGTCATTCTGCTATAATCGTCGATGAATTACAAAAAATATCTAGCACCACCTATTTACTTGTTCTCCATGGGGCCGCAAACTTCTGAATGAACAATTTGTAGTATCTCTGTTGCACGTGAATCTGTATCGAATGGCAACCTTGACTGTTTACCTTCACAACATATTTCACAACTCGACTTACTTATTGTAAACATGTCAGGATAATCCAGTCCATCCACTAATCTATAACGCTTGATTTTGTTCATATCATTGCTATTTATATGGCCGAGTCGCCTATGCCATGTTTCGCCATTCACTGTGGTTGAAGTCAATAAATAGTTTTGTGTTTGTAGGTTCAATTTGTATACAGTCGCTTCGGCAACCAAATCGCCTGACTTGTTTCTTATTAAACATTTATTGGGCTCAAATACTGTTTCCATTCTTTATCAATTCACTGACTGATAATAGGTTTGTCGTGAGACTTGGAACACATAACACATTCTTCACAGTTTAAATCCGACGATTTTAGTCTCAAAGATGAGCCCCGAAATGGAAGACCGCGAGAGTTGGACAAAGATGTCCTGAAGAACGTCACCGAAGCAGAAATATTCGGAACATCTGCAACAACTGTCCTCCGGCACCTCCATGAGATCGGTAAGCTGTCCAGAGCTGGGGTTTGGGTACCCCATGAATTGTCTGATCAAAACAAAGCTCAGAGGAGTGCAGTGTGTGTTTCTTTGTTGTCCAGACAAGAACCGGAACCATTTCTTTGTTGAATTGTAATCAGCGATGAGAAATGGGTACTTTATATAAATGTTAAGGGAAGAAATCAGTGGCTAACTCCTGACCAGACATCGGTGCCAACGGCCAAACCGGGCATTGCTTTGTGTTTGGTAAGACACTTCGAGGTGTTAGAACAGGGTCAAACTGTAATCACTGACTTCTACACTCAACAATTGGATTGTTTGACTCTGGCATTGAAAGCGAAACGCCCGGCGCTGGTCAATAGAAAAGGGGTAATCTTGCAGCATGATAATGCCCGGTCACATGTTGCAAGACTTACCCACCAGAAGATCAGAGAGCTGGGGTGGGAAGTGCTGCTATACCCACCATATAGCCCATATATCGCGCCTTCAGACTACCATTTGTTTTGTTTTCTTCAGTACTATCTCAGTGGAAAAACATTCCTCTCCGAATACTTTGCCTTAAAGGATACTTATTTTTATGAGCGGGGTATTTTAAATTTGCTTGAAAGATGCTCAGAGGTCATAGAAAATGATGGCAATTATATAATAGATTAAATGTATGAATCTTTTTGTAAAATTAATGAATTTGATTTAATGAATAAACACCGGTTACTTTAGTTTTGACCTTTATTTCGTCATACTCTCACTGTTTTCTAACCTTATAGAAATCAAATGACGAAGCAAAGTGATTCTCCGTGAAAATCCTGAATCGACGAACAAAGCACGCAATTTCGTCCACAATTCTTTCGCGGTTCAGTCCCTTCAATGCAGTGGATATTGCTGGATCCACTTGCACGCGTCGGCAAAGTGCAGTACTGCATTTCGGCTGAATAGACCAGTTGGCATGAGTGTTCCAGGTGTTTTATCGTCTATTTGCAAGCTGGAGGCTGAGTTTATGGTTTACTGTAGATGGTTTTGGCTCTTTGTTGAAAATGTCCATGAAGTCTGCAAGCACTTGGCCGAGTTTCAGCCGTAGGGAGTCTAGAAACTCGTGTGGACGTGAAGCCTCCTGCCTCCCGACAGTTTTGAGGGTCTATGGGTCTGTCTTGCAGTTGATGGTTGTCCGTTCAGTTATTTCCAAGTAAATGCAACGGTAGGTCGTGTCGATTACTGCACGCTGTCTCCCGAGAAACTTTGGGAACTCTTAAGTCTGCTAGCTATCGGAAACTTGGGGTCCAGGATTTAGATTTAGAACAGTGACATTCTTGCATTGTAGTTGCTCTTCTTTACATATTCGAGCTGCGTTTGCCGTTTTAATGGTTGCTGCTTGAGTAGTGACATTGGGGATAGTACCTGCATTGAGGTAGCTCTTTTTTATGAACTTCAAATTTTTTCTGTCTATTGCGATAAGTTTGTCGACGGAGTTGGGTTGAGTGAACGGTAGCATGCAACTTATTTTGTCTATTGGAATTTTGCAGAGGGTTACAGGCTTCGACTATTAAACTGGTGGTGCGTGAGCAAAATGCCTGTTTTAGGTCTTCTACTATCATGAATGGCGCTTGCTGCTGTCATCATCTTTCAGAAATCAGAAATCCTGAATGGTAGATCCCCGAGAAGGACGCTCTTGAGTCGAGGCAAGTATCAAAGAACCTCCTTGGATCTTTGTCGTTGAATTTGAGTAAGACACTGATGAGTGGGTGTTAGCTGCTTAGTTGGTGCTGGATTAATCTGATCTAGCGAGATCGGTCCTTGGTTTTCTGTAGCTCGTGGCCTCTGGTGAGAGAACACTTCCATTTCTGATTTTGAATTCATCAAATTCCAAACTTTCAATTTACACATACGTGAAAATTTCTCTCTGTAAATCGCAATTTTTGATTTAACCTCATCTACTCTCTTTTTACTGAAAGTAGAAACTTAATTCTTCTAGGAGTGCCATGCCCATGCGGGTTCAGTCAATTGAAGTTTAAAGTGCCTGAAAAACTTTTCACTATAGACTCTCGCGAATTTTAATTTATTATTGATAGTGTTCTGAATTTGTATGTACTGAGAACACACAGCTAGATGCTCTAGAAGTTAAGGCGCCCAACGTGAAATTGGAAGGCACAGATCTAACCGCTTTCCGAGATAAAGAAGTTTTCAAACTTTAGAAACTAAATCTGCTTGTGTTATAAACCATCAATTCTCTGCAATAAATAAAAATTAAGGTGATGAATTATTATAAAGAAAATATCACTAGTTTCCAAATGATAGAATTAGTAGTAAAAAGATAATTGGAAAAAAGCTTAGTATGGATTATCAAACATGACTTGCAGTTAAAAAAATCAATGTAACCTAATAAAAAAACGTTACATCTACCCATTAACTAAATAAAAAAATTAACAAATGAATGTTAGCAAGTAAAACAAAATTTGGTCAAGTTGAAACGATCTCTTGTGTAATAACTTTTTCGCTATTTAAATAGAGTCGTTGAACTCGGAATGCTAATTTCTGTAATTGTAAATTCTAGCATTAATTGCGAGTTCTTTTCTTAATTTCTCAAATTAGGAAATAAATTAAAATCCCATTTATCTTGGTTCAAGTAATTTTGACGAGGTCTATTAATATAAGCATGCTGCATATACGTTACCTAACTATAAAGATATTCAGAGCGTTTTAAGGGGGTGTGAATAGTGAATTAAGCAGACCCTAATATTAAGAAAAAAAAATACCGGTAATTCGCGTTTTCATCGTTAATTACGGTTCTCGTTTCGACTTCAAACTAGGGAGTAAATAATAACAGGGAGTTTAAGGGGTATATTAAAGGAAATTAGCGATTACATCTTAGTAAATTAAGATGTAATCGTACACACATAACGTGAGGTCTATCGCCGTCGTTCTATTTAATAAGTTGGAAAGCAATTAAAACCACTTGAAACTCTACTAGAAACACTACTGATTAGATTTCTCGAGAAATTATGCAAATACCATTGAAAAGTAAATCTCTAGACGCCGACGACGCTCTCGTTCTGTTTGTTTGCAAAACGACTTTCTTGTATCTACCGTCGCTGCTATTTCTATACAACAACTACTTCACTAAACTGCACATGCGAGGCAGAATAGTATAAAATACGATTAAGAAAATAGTTTTGTCAAGTAAATCCTGAACGATGTAATTTATAAGGAAATGAATTCGAACAAGTTCAGCTGAACTTAGGCGTCTCCTGCGAGATGCGCCAAATAATTTGTACGCGTCGACAACTTGCACATGTGGGACCCATAAACAATGGGGCGCCGGGACGCTTAAGTAGCTTTCCGTTCCTAAATCCCATTTTTATTAACTCGTTAATTATGGAGCGGTTGTGTTTTATTTGACGAAGACGCAAAAATTCGGAAAAAAAGGTTCTTGTTAGGTAATTAATAAAAAGTTTCGTTGACTCTTATTATTAAGTGTTACCTTGAACTTTTACTTAATTAAAGATAACATTAGCTTTTTAATTACTTTCTTTTTAGAAATAATAGTACGCGACCTAGAATCACCACCAACTGTTAAATTTTAATTAAAAGTAAACTGCTCAGTATAATAATAAGAAGCCGGAGTTTACTTAAAAGGCGAAGAATAGCAAAATTAAAATTTGATTTTGAATTCTGTAAAATTAAAAATACAAAAAACTAAAAAATCGTTTAAGTACACAAAAGAAAGATTCTAGTATACAGGGTGTCCTAGTGTTTCTTCTTTGTTTTATTGTATATCCTAAAATTAACATACAATTTTTAATTATTCTCATTTTCTCCGTCAAACATAAACTCTTTTCCTCTCATAATTATGGCTTGATGTTTATTATTGTTTTTGAATTTTTCCTTTCAAAGACCCTTCCGTTCGAATTGGCAAACCTTCAGCAGAAACTAACTTTCTTTAATTTAACTAAACAATTCATTTTTGTCGTTCTATGAGTTAGTTTGATCACGCGGAACCAAATCTCTCCATCTACGACTATAAATTGCTACTTCCAGAAGAGGCCGGAAATGATCTAGCAATCCCAAAAATACGTCACTTAGTTTTTTAAAAATAGAAAACAAAAAAATTTATTTTCAATAACTGACAAATCAATTTTAAAGCTTGAACATTCCTCTATTTTGCTACGTAATTGCCATTTCGGTCGATGAAATTTTGTAGTCAGTGGCAGTTTCTGTATGCCCATGTCATACTAGCTTGCCACCATGTCATCGAGGAAGCATTGGACCGCTTCTTTCTCCTCGTCATTTCTGTTCTCCTTTTGAGTGTCTTAAAATACCTGTCAGCATTTATTGTAGTCCTAGAAGCCATGAATTCGACCAACAATACCATCTTTCGATCCCAAAAGACAGTTTCCATGACCTTGCCGGCAGACTGTAGGCGAAGAGAAATGCCGCTACTCACGTGTTTGCTGTTTGATCTCAGATGTGAAGTGTAACGCCCAGGTTGCGTCACCCGTGACAATCGAATTCAAAAAGTTGTTTTTTCCATCTGCATACCGCCGAAGAAATGCGTGGGAAGAGTCAACGCGTTGCCGTTGGTGGTCTTCTGTGAGCATTCTCGGGACCTATCTTGCGCACACCTTCCGATATTTCAACTTTTAAATTCTATCACTGCTGTTTCGAGAAACCTTGGAATCAAAATGCAAAGCGCGCTGAGAGTGATCCTCCGATCTTGAAGCATGATTTCTTCAATTTTTGCTTCTTTCTTCGTTGTGAATTTTCTGTGAACTCCCTACACCACTAGCGGACGTTTCTGATATTCATACACGACTCATACCCTTCCGTCAATTGGCGTTTAATCTCAATAGGCTTAATGTCCGTTGCGTTCAAAAACCAACTGCACGAACTTCACACCTGGCGGTAGCGGCAAGCAGGAGCTTTATTACAAACGGCTATCGAGCCAAAACTGAGCACCCTAGCAGGCTAAGCTATGTCTTATTTGAGAGTGGGAGAAGCAGTAAAGTCGACAATGTGACCAGCAGCCTTGCGGCCTCAGACTTTATTTTTGGGATTACCTTGATAGTATTTTAGGATGTCCATGGAGTGCAAAAATTTAAAAGCACCAAATATTGGATTACAGCTGAAGTATAATGGCACTTGCTTCAAAACCTAGATCCAGCGATGTATTTAGTAAGAGATTTTGTTGCAGCTGTTAAAGAATGGCTTTAATCGAAATCGTTGGTGGGCTCTGATCCTTGCATTTGGGGTCTTGCTATATTGTAGGAAGTAATAAAATATTCTCATTTCAATCCAAACTGTTAGATTCTTCAGTCTTGAACTCCTTGAAGATATCTTTATACGATCACTATCAGTGCTGACCTGGAGCTTCTGAATGCAACCGTAGCGCAAAAACCGCTCACTATGTCTTCCGGTGGTTTGGTGGGGTGGACGAGACTTTCATGAGTGAGTGAGGGTGGTCAAGTTTTCGAAATGCTACATAATGTTTGTTGTTTCGTTCTGGGTTTTTTTTAAGAAGTGACTTCTCATGATTGCCAAAAGTGGAAAATCCTTCTGCAGATCGCCTTTTTTTTCTGTGGGAGTCTAAGGATCGCAAATTGAATGAAGGCTTTGCAGGGGTGAATGGCAGCCTGGAAGGCCGCCGCTAAATCTGGAGAGCAAGACGCTACACTTCTGAACAAAACCTGGTGCATGTGCACGCGATGATAATGGGCAGACAGAAAGCTTCTAATTAGCTAAACGAATATTTGGATAATTAAATTTAAAAAAACTTAAACTTTAAACATAAATGTTTATTAACCGAAGCAATCAGATTCATCTCTAATAATGTCTTTGGTTTTTGACCAACTGCTTTATCATTTTCATGAAGTATTAGATTACCTCCAGCATAATTGAATTTCACCAATATACTTAGTCTTACCATAAATTCTGTCCCTAATATACAAACGCCTATTGTAGAATAAAAATGAATATATTTAGAAAACGAATGTTATTTATTTAGTACATATCAAAGATCATTAAAAAATCTACTCAAAATGTGTACCCTTCGCTTTCACACACTTTTTAAAGTGGACTGGCCACTCTATTGCCGCACGCACTACTTTAATGGGTGTCGAAGCAGCTGCTTTCACCAAATCAGCGTTTAACGACTCGATGTTTCCGTGAGGTTTAGAGCAGGCTTTCTCCTCTGAAACAGTTCACAAGCAGTAGTTCAAAGGGTTGTGGTCAGGACTTTCAGAGAGTCAATCTTTAGCAGCAATAACGGTTTTGCACACAAAAATGCAAGTCAGTAACTTCTTCGTACGACACTCTCCACCAAATCATCACTGAGTTTAGCTGAGTGATGACCTCTTTCCACCTTTGCGATTTTCTTAGCGGCTACCCGAGAGCTGTGGGCACAAACCTTATTGTTTTGCCTGTTGCACTTTTCCTCCACAGTGAAAATTTTTTCATCTGTGAACAGAATGTGTTTGTGTCTACCATCTGCGTGTCGCTGAGGCAATTTCTTCGTTCTTGTGGCTCTAATGTTGTACCATGCAGCTGTTAACCCTTGCCGAGTGTTTTTACGGTAAGCTGCGAGTCTTAGGTCGTCTTTAATGATCTTCGATATCGTTTTCAGAGAAATCTACATCTCTCGAGTCAAAATATTTTGCTTGCGAAGTGGATTTCTGCGAATCTGCTTTAACGGTGGCTTTTGTCCGAGTTTCGCATGGTCGACCACTTCTGGGCCTGCCATTGACAAAGGCAATTTATGGCCGGTATACGAATTTCTTGGTAATTTTTAACTGTTTCAGCAGGTTGAGAACCTCCTCTGGTGTCTTATTGCACTTGTATAAAACAATTACTGTACCGACAGATTGACACGAAATAACTTGTTTACGATACGTCAGACCCTATTTGATCTTTTAGTTTAAAAACATTTCCATGAGTGCAACTTGAAATGTTTTAGACAGAATGTATGGTACGAGTAAGTAATGGATAACCACTGGAACTAACGAAAGGGCCCCAGACTTTGAAGTTACTCTTGCAGACCTTATCATGAATTACTTAGTCAGATGCCCAAACTCTCCTACGTTTTATTTATCTAATTAGCGAAATCTTGTATAATGGCGCTAATCAAAAGTTTCAGAATTAGAAGCTGTCTTAGTTATTTCTACTTTAAGAGAAGGTCAAGTTAAAATACAAAACGATAGTCGATGTGGTAAAGTAGGTTTGGTTGCATTTGCAATAAACTAATGGTTAAACAACTTTCCTTTTTCTTCAAATTCTTCTACCTTTACCCACTAATTACTTCAATTTTGCTTTCCCATATATTAAGTTCTTCTACTTACAAGAAGGCTGTCACGTTACTGCTTTGAAATGCTTGACTGTTAGTTGCATTTTCCTTCATCGTGTAACCATAAAACACTTCGATGTTCAAATGAACTAAGAGCTAACTTACTGAGAAGAATCAGCAAATCAAAAAACTAAAAGACAGAAGAATGTGAGTAAGAGATATCGTGAAGAACGTACATGGGGCAAAACATATTGGCGGTTTGAAGACACATGAAAAGCAAAATGTTGCAAGAATGATTCTTGTAGAGATATCTTTAAAACTGTACCGTTTAATCGAGGGAAAACGCTTGTTCAGTCTTAGACAACGAAACCTATATCTGGCCTACATTCAGTTACTCTTCTTTTTGCACCTCATCCTATAATTGTTTATAGTTTTAAACGCCAAGATTCTTCCGGATTCTGAAACCTGGGTTACTATAGAAAAGTTCGATTCCATGTATCTTTATGGCAAACGATGGCTTCAAAGCATCTTCAAAATCTCCCAAACCTTCCTACAGTGCCCTGCAATGAAGAAATAATTGGCTTTGCTAGAAAGTAAATGACACAACCACTGGTCAGACTGCTAGTGATAACTAAAACTTCAAAAATAAAGTTGAAAAATTATAGAAATAGACTAACTTGCTAGCTAACTTAAAAGCTTTACCAGACGAGCCCTGAAACTTTGGATATACCTACCTTTTTTACATCACAAGTTACTTAAATAAATGAAATTTTAGCAAAAAGAAGTTTTTTGAATCTTATTCTCATTACCTGGAAAAAACATAAGTAAACACGAATTGGTGATACAATTAGTGCAGAGTTGGACTTGGATTATTATAAATTTAAAATATTTGAACTTCGGTTTGATCGTACCAGAAATTACTACAGAAGAACTGTTTCATCAAATACCTGATGTAGAAATATATATCAGAGGAAAGAATTTCTGCAATATTATTGTTAAACAGTATACACGACAGCATTAATTGTAAATACAGGCTTGTTAGATTTAATTGTGCATTATTATCCGAAAACACATTTTAAGTTTGTGTGCAACATCTCCATTGTTTGGTTTCATTGAACCGTGCTTGCATAAATACTAAATATGCATAAATAGTAAATGCAAGCAACTATAATGAATCGATATTGCTTTGATTCGAAATACATAGCTGCGAGCGTTGGGAATATGAAATGCGTGATGTAAAATTAATTTATAATTTTTGTTGCAAATACGAAGTGTTATTACATTAATTTACGTCTGACATTTTAAAGTTTTCCAAGCAAACATCATTTTTATTTTGTCTCTTTTCTGTAATTCAATTCGCATTTAATAAAATGCATTTGTATCTGGCTAGGGAAATATTTGCTGTTTCCCAACTTTACTTGATGTAAGGTTAAAGTAATCTTGTCGAGACGTATTAGCTTTAATACATTTCGCAGAATTGTAAACATTTAATGTTCCCAAAGAGAGCTTAAAACTGAAAGACTGTTTGGTTATTCATTTCTTTACCAATTACTTGCCTGCTATAAAAAGTTCTACAAGCCACTGCAAATTCCATTCTTAATTAATAATACACAATTTTAATTTACCGGGACAGGTGATAGGTATTTATAGAGGCCTACCAAAAAGTGTAACACAAGAAGTTCATGAAATTTGAAATGGATGACAAAGATAGCAGAATCATCATCAACCTATATCGATACCAGAAGGCCGTAATACGAGTTGACAACCAGAACTCGAAAACAATACCAATAGGAAGAGGAGTAGATATGACAGGGTTGCGTATTACCCCCACTTTTATTTAATATATTTTCAGAAGAAACTACTTAAATGATATAACTGAAGGCATATCAGTTAACAAAAGGTCAGTTAACAACGTTAAATACGCGGACGATATAGTACTCATAGCTGATAGCAAAGAAGGTCTACAGATATTGGTCAACCGCACCATGCAAGCTTGTAGGGATTATGGAATGACACTTAATACAAAAAAAAACGAAAGTTATGACCCTCAACAAAAATACTATCGATGACGGAAAAATTTAGGCCCACGGAACATTTTTGGAAAAAGTTTCAACCATCACATACCAAGGATGTGAATTGAATGATCAATGGGACCACAGTCGTGAAACTAAACGCCGCATTGAAACGCAACAAGATGAAGAAAATACTGTGCAACAGTAAGCTAAAAATAGAAATAAGAACGAGAGTATTGAGGTGCTATGTCTTCTCCGTGCTGCTTTATGGAGTCGAAGCATCCATGCTTCTATTACTGAAACAACAGAAAAAGATTTACTAGCTTTGAAATGTGGTGTCACAGGAAAATGGGGAAAGTGCCATGGATACATGTGACAAATGCAGAAATACTTAGAAAAACGAAAAAAGACACAGAAGTAATTGGCACAGTGAAGCAAAGAAGAAAGAAAATGAATTATGTCGGACGTATGCTTCGATATAAAAAATATGAACTGATGTAGTTGGTCACAGATAGAAAAATTGAAAGAAGAAGATGACCCGAAAGACGCTGAACATTGTGACTGAAAAATCTAAGGCAGTTGAGTGGTAAAACATCAATGGAACTCTTTAGAGCTGCAACGAACAGGATAAAATGGATCGTGATCGTTTAAGTCTGACAATGTATGTAGTACCTCATACATCAAAGGTAAAGATTCTTAATTCTTACTAACAGTTCTGACTTTTCTCTTTGAGTTTTTTGTACCATGCACTTTTCGCACTTTTGCTGTAGCTGGAGACATGCGAATCTCTGTAACTGATTGATTTTCACTTTCCTCTTCTCCCCTCTCTCGCAGGCCTAAGGATAAACGGCAGAGGTCGACCCTCTTGGAATTGTTCCAGTGCCAAATTTGTGACAGCCACGTCAGAGATTCCAGTGTCGAGTAACATTTAAGACTTACCTAGAAATATCATTGAAAGAATCAGGCCTATTGCTTTGTTAATGTGGTTGCCACAGCCTACTGAAATTTAGAATGTTCGTGTTTGCTACAAATTATCAGGTTTGCGCAAATGACCATAGAAGAGCTGAGTTTATCTTGAATGACCATCTCTCCTTCTGCCTAGATTAGTTTGTAGCACCATCATTACTCTTTTTCCCCTTTTAACACTTGCTTTTTTAACCCATTCCCGATACTTAAGGCATCTCATGGTGTTTGCCCTGTGGTCTTTACTGCCACAGTAATGCAGCACGCAGCATCGCCCTATGTCCTGCCTCTCCACAGCTGAGGCACGCCTCTGTTCTATCTGGTCCATTGCATTCCTTAGCCCTGTGGCCAAAACCAAGACATTTATAGCGCAGCAGGGTCTCGACCCTAATTTCATTCTCTCTAGTTTGACCAGGTCTGCCGCCACTCTTTTGTTTAGCTTTAACGTGATCGTCTGGCTACCATTTACGTTTTTCCTCAACGAGGTAACCTTTACCTCGTCATCTAAAGTCTGTAGCCTATTTCTGATTACCGCCTTCCTAACGTCATCGACATCATATGAACTATGACTTTCTCTATTGAACAAAGATTTTGGATTTAGGCTTTTCCCCAGCTGTCTCTAACAGCAAGTCACCTTTTGCCGTTTTCTTAAGTTTTCGCACCTGCACCCTAGCTCTCTCTACATCAGTATTTGTTTTAACCGTCTTTAATAGTTCCGCGTAGGTTCTCCCTCCCGCCTTGACTACCAGCTTCTCTACGGGCGGTTTCCTTTTCATAAAAGTGTCTTCATCTGCCTTTCCCTCCTGATTTTCGGGTCTATTAGGACTAGTTTGTTCCCCGTCTCCTAATAGACGTACTCAAAACATTTCCAAATGTATAGCAGCATTCTGTCTCCTATAGACAATATCACCAACCTTCCATTACCCTTTACTACGGTCTGCTTCTTTAGTTCTGGGAGTAGCTCGTATAGCTGCGGTACGTCATTCATTCCCTCTCTATGGATCTTGAAAGGGAGTATATGCGTCGTATTTTCTGTCAGCTTCGTTGTTTCTATGACGCTTTTAGCAAATTTTATTTGACCTAATGTAAGGCCTCCTTTCACAACGGCTTCAATTTCCGGGCACTTTGTCAGCGCCCATTCCATATTTTTTCCTTTTGCGCTAAGCTCGGGGTCTAGAATTATTACTTGATTAGTATTCCCTTCTATACCTGTCGCTAGCTTCCTAGTCTGCGTGGCCTCTATTTTAATGATTTGGCCATTTGTCATCTATTATTTTGGCCAACGAACGGAAGTGTTTGTCGCTGGCCGTTCTCATTGTCCCTTCTCTTGTGTTTTCCTCGTCTTCCTTTACCGTTTCCACTGTCTGTGTTGCCACGCTCTTCGTCTGTCTCGACCACGACCTCATTCTCGAGCACGACCTCATTTTAACTACATTAGTTCCAGCTGCTTGCTTGGCGGTCTAGCTTCGTGGTTGGTCTCTTGACAGGTTTTTAAATTTGTTCGCGTCCACTATTTCCTTTACGCTTTTAGCTAATCCGCCTATTATTTTCCTGAGCTCTTCTAGGCCGTCTTCCTCCTCGCTGCCATTTATTTGTCTCTTACTATTTCCTTTTACTTCTCTACCCATGCCTTGGGTGTTTATCGCCGGTAATGAGTTTATCCTAAGTCTACTCTGCCTTCGTACATTTGCATGTAAGACTTCATCGCATATTTTTTTCACCTTCTCTTTTATCCACATTCTTGATCATTGCGGGGGGTTCTCCGTAATGAGTCTCTCCTCCCGGAAACTTCTTTTTCTTCCATGTGTATCAATTCTTGTCTATCAGTGTTTATGTTTGTCTCCGTTTCATTCATCGTTTCCACGAGTACGAGGCAAATATAGTGATCGCCCTCCGGATGACGTTCATTCCGGAGGAAAGGATCTTATATTATATCTTTGGAGGTTTTAATTACTTCGCTGTCGGTTTTTTATAGAAGTTTTCTCCTCGCTTGCGGCCGGTTTAAGTTAAGCTCTTCGGTCACGTGTCACCTTACCACATACCCCGTGAAGCCCTAGTAGACAGGAGTTGTTGAGGTGAGGGCCGTGTTTCCGGTCTGATTGGATCATTGGCTAATTAGTTTCCTCATTGTTTTGAAGAGTACAAGAAGAAAATGAAGTGGTCCTTTAGCCTTCGTTACCTAATAGCGTCGGAGCCTGAATAAAAAAGGGTTGAAGCAAGGGAGCTTTGATAGGAATGGATATAGGAAGAAGAAACCACCCAAAACTAGTTAAAACAAAGTGGTTTCTTAGCTAGGGTAACCCAGGGTGGCCACCGCTGTACTTGCAAGATGAAGGTCCTTAGGCTGGCATGGACATTATAGATACACTTAGATAGGTCGCATGTAAATAACATTTTAAGATCTCCACGCAGGCGCTTTATGAAAGAGAAGTTTGGTAGCGGCAGATAGTAGCAAAGCGCAAAACGAAAGAACCGATGACGACTACGGTTATCAATGTTTCGTTTTGGTCAGAAACCGGAGGTAGTTTTAAGCGCTCGCGCGCTATTTTGGTCGATTTGGTCTTCGGGCTAACTACGATGGTGGACATTGACTGCAGTACTGACAAAGCGGCGTGGAATGTAGCGTAAAGGCGATCGTGATTGGTATTTGACGTTATGGCTGTATCATTAAAAGTGTTGGTTTGGTATTATTTAGTCTGGGCAACTTTAAATGATATTATTCGGTGCAGTGTGAAGGTAGAGCAGTCAGTACCGGCTGATAGAGTGAGACCGTGACTATAGGAAACTTCGCACCCGGAAGGCGTTTGATGAACAGAGCCCTAGTAAATTTAGGCAACAATATGTTGGAGGCAGAAATGAAGCAACAGGACTTCCGAGCTAGTTGAAAACGCTTCTAACATAAGAGAACTTTGCAAATTTAGCATTAGATTGACTTCATACTTATTGCAATAAATATGATAATGAAAGAATGTGAAACTCAAAAGTTTTGGGAAACTTTAATGATAAAGATTCTGAAAATTATGAACCATAAAATAATATGAGTAATCAGAATCTTAACAAAACTTAACAAAACGAATAAAAATTAAAATGTCGATAGAGTAATGTTGTGCAAAGATAAGATCGCTAAAATGTCTGGAATCAAACTTTGACTACACTGAATAAAATAAGATGATGGACAATAAATTCTCATCAGTTTCAGAGCGAAGTCACAATTACAGAAAAAACATATTCTGCGACGTAATCTAATTAACTTTTATATTTTTGGAATTATTCTTTCTCAGAACTTTTTTACGTGACGGACATATTTTTTGAAATTTTTATAAAACGAATTTACCCCCGAGCAGTTTATATAAAAAATTATGAGGTGACTTTGAAAAATGTTGAAATGAAAGTGTGATTGAATACTTTTTGTTCATTTTCTTCAAATGCCCGTCTAAGGCTATAGGTTACGAGAAAACTCTTTTACGTCAAATTAAGTTTGCAGAATATTCGTAACGTATTTCCATGTAAAAATCGTATAGAAAAGTAGATCTTAAAAATCCCCTATATCTAACATCACAGGAGCAAAAGAAAGAAGGGTTTTGCATTCGTTCACCGATTTTCCCGCGGTAATAAAAGAATGATCTCGAAAAATGTCTCCGATAATGCATTCACTGGAAACCTCCATCAGCCTTCGAAAAATATGAATTTCAAAGACGCTACATTTCAATACAAATGTGTGATGTGCAAAAAATCGGAGCATAATCGAGTGAGCACGGACTTGTCGCAAGGGATGACGCGAGATTTCCCAGAGGGCAGCGAGCTTCTCTCCCAGTCCTTTTACAACAATCTCACTTGTTTGACTTCGAATAAGATGAAATTTACAAAGTGCTCTCTGTGTCAATTTAATTGCAATGTACGGAAGAAGAATTTTGTATTGCGTCGATATCTGCCCTTTGTGTCAGTTTGTGTATAGTATGTTTTTTTTTCGTTTGCTTTTTATTAGTTTCGTTAGATGTCCTCATTTTATTTATCGTATAAAGAAGAGCAACTTCAGATTCAAAAAGGAATTCCATATATAAAGAAAGATTCAATTTTTGCTTACGTTTTATTATAATTGTTGAATTGGTAACGAAAACCCTTTGTGAAACCTTGTTATGTTCTCATTCAAGTTTAAAAAGTTAGAAAGACTGATATATATGAGTTTTCTTGAAATCTCTTCTTATTCAAATGAGGAAATTTATTGAAGTTTTTCTTGCATATGTAAACAAATCGAAAACGTATTAAGTCCAAAAGTTAAAGTTGTATTTTCTCCTTTAAAAAAAATATCACCAAAATGTTGTAATCGCTATCCGTTTCCTGTTTGTTTTCCGTTTATTGGGAAATTAATTGCAAAATGAATTGTTCACGGTTAGAAATGTAAACAATAATCTGGTATTAATTATACGGGCGATAAATAATACATGCGTAGCATGTAAAAAATGAAGTTTGTTTAATTAGTAAAGCAGAATTAAGTAATTAACTGGACTTTTATATCACCAAAAATAATTAATTGCATTCGATCAATGATATCAATCTACGTTATCAGATTTTTGATAAATTTGGATTTTATGGAAAGATTAATAAGACGAGTTATTCATTATATAATTATAAAATCTGCCTTGATTACGATTATTCTGTTTATTGTTTATCGCATATTTTGTACCTATAAGATAACCTTGATTTTGCTCCATGAAATGTCATTTAGTTGCGATTTCGGCTCATATTGGTTATTACATGGAATTAACTGTTTTTTACTTTTGCTGATAATATTCTTCATTATTCACTTCTTTATAGATTCTAATAAAAAAAAAAGTTTACTTTGGGTTGTTTTAGATTATATACGCGGTAAGTTTTATGATAAGTTGCCTTCCCTTCTATAATTTTCCCTTGAAGAGAAATTACAAAAAATTAATTAATAAAATTCCTTAAATATTTCTCGAATCGATAATTGTTTCAATCTTTTATTTCCTCCAAGATTCTCTTACATGCATTATTGAAGAAATTTCTGAGGCTGAGTTTGATTTCGGTTGGATTTGGTTTATAATTTCTTAACAAAATAAGGTTCCATTAAGTCGCTATAATGGTTTTCTCATTTCTAAAAGGTCACGTCTATGTTTTAAATTATTGAAACATTCTAGAAAAGCAACATCGTCACCTACAACGACATTCTGTATTTTTTATATCATATTTTTCTAAAGGTCTAATTTTAAATGCAACTGTAAATATATTTCTATTAATTAAATAATATTAACGAGCCTTTCACTACTGTGAAACGGTTTGTCGGGTTTTTCACTAGCATGAAACGATATTTGGAGGTTCTTCACCAATGTGAAGCAATGATTAAGTAATCTTTATAGTGGGTTACTTTTATCCAAGCGGTTGGTGACGTGAGGATAATATGCAGATGTCAACGATGCTTCTTCATAAAAGAGTTAAAAAAAGGGTAAAGTACACAGAAAACCCAGTTGTTGGCACAGAATACAGAAAATTAGTCTAACACTCGACTATTTCTCTATAGTTTGTGAAATTATTTCTATGTTTGCAAATTTCACAAAAGAAGACACGAAAGACGCGTACTTCTGCTTCGATAGCGGTAGAAGAACTCTGTTCAGTGTTGAAGCAAAAAACGTAACTTTCAACCCCCCAAGAGGGTGGAACTAACAGATAATTGGTTGATCAACATATCGGGTGATTGGACAACCAATAAAATAATGCAAGAAGAGTGTGATTTAGCGAGAAATTCGAACGTTGCACTCGGCAATTATAGTAAATATAAATCTTGTCTATACTAGACAAGGTGACAGATTTATAGTTTTAAGGATAATAAAACCAGAAGATAAGAGTATAAAATTCTCCGAATCGCAAAAATGAAGTCTGAAAAATATAACTTCAGAGGTAATTTTATTCTGTATCAAGCCCTAATACCTCTCTAATTTAATATTAAGAAAACATTCTTATAAATAATTCTAGAGAAATTTAATGTTCCCAAACTTAGACATTGTCAAGGGGCATTAAACCAAGGGGCTTTTATGTTATAGAAAGACGTTAAACTTGATTTCTAAAAAGGAATAACATATTTACAAAAGAAAAGATTGAAGACTTTCTTTGCTATAATGGTGTGGCCTAGAGTATTAAGCGAGTTGGGTACCACAGATTATCGTTTACTGTGTTTATTGTTTTGAATTTGGAAGTTGTGTGCATTTGAAACTCTATAGTGGCGCCCAACTTAATCGATCGCAAAAAGTTATTTTATATATGGATAGATCAATTGATTATCTACAGGAAAGCCTCTATGGCTGCACTTTTAAAAACGTCATTCTGAACCCTAAAAACTGAAAAAGAAAATTAAAGCAATTGTTTAACTCAGACATAGATCTAGATCTGGTCTTTCTATGTCGTGTATTAAAAGACTAGCAGCGTCAACAAATCTTCTTTTGATAAATTGAACATGGAATGCGTATAGAATTTTGCCAACAATCTTTATTTTATTATTTATCCTTCGGCAACGAAAGAGGATCTCGGTCCTCTATGTCGCTTTAATTATTGACTAAAAGTGCCACCAACGTTTTATGAAGACAATCATTTGTTTGCTAAACTCCACACAAAAATCTACGTTTCGTGTTACTTAAATAACTGTTTTTCGTCTTTTTCGATACGAAGTCATCCTAGGTTTTTCCCGAAGCGACAAATTAAATAGGTAAGTTGGTTCAGACAAGATTAAGGAAACAATGCGCCTTACCATACAAAGAGTTTGATATTTCTTTATTAGATGGAATATACCTCTTTTTAAGATTAAATGATTTCTCACATTCTAAGTTGAAAACCATTCTCAATTTCGTTTGGTCATCAACTTCGTCCTCGAAAAGCGCTAAAACAGCAATTTCACCAGACAAATACCATAAGTGTTGGCCGAACTTGCTCAAAGCTGCATTTGAAATTGACTTATCAATTTCCTCGTACTTCTTCAACGCTTTCAAAAAGCACAAATCTTGATTCGGTGTTTTTACTGCCATCCATCTCGCTCGATGAATTGCGCCAGGAGGCCTGATTTTCAATTTCTTTTCACGATCTCCCCCAAAAATGTTATAGATAGTTCGATACGTTCACGGTAGTCATCTTTCGCAATAGATTTTTTCAGTTTGCCTCAATAAAACTTAATGAGTTCGTTAATACTTATATGATTAAATGTTTTTTCACAAAATCAGAACACCTTTGGAGATCATCTGCATTAATATTTTTCCAATTGTCTTTAAACTTTTTAAAAAGTCGAATGTCCGGGCTGCTAGTGACTTGATGAATTTTTGCTTCAAACACGCTTTTCAGAGTTCGTAAACATGATGGCGACAGGCAAAAAGTAACAGCTTTCTTCCCAGTTTTTATTCCAAAAGCGCACAAGCTCTATTAAAACGGCCTGTATTGGAAGCCGTCGAGTCGCAGCACATTATTTGTATCTTGGCATTGAGGGACTTTGTCATGCTTTGTAATAATAATAATAAGTAATAAGAATCGTCAGTCTTTTTTTCTTCAAGATTTTTACGTCTAAGCTAGGTAATAATCTTCCATCCCAGTGGATGGTCGCCATTTCCAAAATATTGTTCTGGAAATCGGTTATTATAGCCCATGCTCTCTCTTTTTGGATTTGCGTTCGAATTCGTTGAATTGACGACTTGTTTATTGGAAATTCATCAATACTGAGACCAATGCTTCCATTCTTTGAATCTCTTACATCCATACCTTCAGAAAAGATTCTGGTCCCAAGCAGGTATCCCCGACTCCAGATCCGGTGAGTTTCTTCGCTTTACTTTGCTATGCCCTGATACTCAGATGAGATTAACCTCCTTTTTGTGGCAATCATATAAACAGTCTTAAACAAAAGAATTTTCTGTTCTAGTTAAGTGAGTCGCTTTCTTCCCAAAGCGAGACTCTCTTGCATATCTTGGTTTTTTAGATATCTGAGTCATTCGCACAGAAACATAGCAAGTTCTACTGGCAGTATACGGTCAGCCAGTGACTGTTTCTAAACCAGCTCACTTTTTGAGTTTCCAAAGCCTATAGTTCAGGGCTGACGTGAACTATTGCTTTGAGATTTATAAAAAAGATTCTAGTCCCAAGGCTCCAAATCTGATGCGTTTGTTCACTTTTTTTTTATGTTTGGAAACCCAGGCTTGTTTAAACTCTCCAAAGCATCTGCACAATTTTGAAGAAGGAAATTTCTCATTTTGACATAACAAGCGTCTTTTTTCCAAGATGAAGTTTTCTTGCACACCTTGGCTTTTGAAATATCAGCTACAGAAGACATGATTCACATCCTGTTACAAGTAAACTCATCCGTTCTCTTTCCTCCCACCGTTTGAATGGTTGGAAATGTGAGAAAATGCTCATTATGCAGTCTTAGCTTTTGTTTGGTTAACTTATAGGCTGGCAAAGATACTTCCTTCTCAACTAACCGGACTATTCTGATGTGTCCTATGTTAACCTTGCGTGGCGCATTTTGGGTTTGATCTAGGACAATCCGTGCTTCCTTGGTCTGATAATTAATACCTGTATATAGTCAGAAAAACAATAGATGATTGCTACCAAAAGCAGTTATCAAAACGTTGCTGTCGATTTCAATTTAGTTTTCCTGTTTGAAGTTACCCTAAGTATTTGACTTGTTGAGCCATAGAGTCTAGGTTCTCTTAAGCCCTCTATCTTCACTCTCGATAAAGAGAGTGACATCAGTCTTAAATGGATTGTTTAAGCAGTTAGGCACTCCAAGGAACCATCGATTATTAAATATCGTAGGTGGGATGATAGACGAGTAAATAAGAGAAGCTTATGTTTGGTACTTTCTGCTAATCTAAAATCTAATCGAACTAAAGGCTCACCAGAAGAAACGCCATTTCTTTCAACTTTAGGAGGTCCCCAGTCTGATAGATGGGTTGAGCTCTTTATGTGTAGTTCAGGCTTCACTACTTTTCACAATTTTAGTTACATTGGGTTTTAGATGTTACAATCTTCAAACAGCTGGTATAAGTAAGTGTTCTAGTCAAATAGAGTATCACAAAAGAAGTAAAGCAAAAGGCATTGTAGTATGTCCAGAACATGTGAGAACTTGATTGCTTTTAGAAGTAAAAGATTTTTTAAAAATCTTATAGAAAGGGTTTAGAAAAGACAGAAAATTTTAGGGTTTGGTTGTGCTTCAAACAATAACATATCCATCAGCAGACCAAGATAGAAGACACACTGTATATACTGCAAGTTAGCAAATGCAAAGACCCTATTAGATGTTTGCATTAATAGAGCTGACTTTATTTGACATTTTAGATGAAATACGAATAAAAAAGGTATCGTGGCTAAAACTTTTGGAGTTAAATTTAAATAAATTATTATTTAGAACACACTTAAAATGAAGGATAACTTTTTATCTAAGCAAGGTCTCTTTAAGCGAAAAACCCAATGATTATTTACTCGACATTGCTCTACGATAACATAGACTAATTATAACATCAATTAGTAACTAACGAATGAACTCATTTTGAGTTTATCGTTTCATAATATTAAGCTCAGCTGATAACTACCTAAAGCTGCAACTAACTTTGGCGTAACAAAATCTTGCCTATCTTTTTTCACAGCAGTTTGAGACGGTTTCAGTAGAGCTACTAGATGTTAAACACGATTCTTAAGCTTGGGATGGCAAATAATCATGCGAAGAAGTCGATTTAGCCATCGACGATGTGTATCTTAGTTTTTGTCTCTTCCTCAATCTTCTTTTGTCTTACTCTTTCTTTTTTTTCGGCTAACGTTTTATCTACTCCTGCCAAGCAGCTGTAAGAATATTTTTGTCTTCCTCTATTTTCATGCTGTCAAGAGCATCGTCGTGTGCAATGTAAGTTATCCAAATCGTTTTGAATATCTGCCTCACGGCGCTTGTAAACATCTTGAGTTTTCTTACAGTTTTTTTGTAAGTCTCGCCAAACTTTGTAAAGATCCACAAGCTTTTTAACACAGTTTGGTAGTGCTTTTGTGCGTATTCTTGCCTTCTCCCAGAAAATAACAGAGTCACGAATTACAAGATTTACACTTCGCTCATTGTTAATTTGACTTCCCGAATGTTGAAAAACAAAACGGTTAGAACCTGTCGCTTTGAAGGCAATTCTGCCCCTGTTATCTGGTGGTTTACATCTCCGACTAAAAAAGTGTCTTTTTTAACACTTCGGTCATTTCCGAAAAGCAAAATAATGCCTGTTAACTGCACAACAAACATGTTACGATGCAAGTCGACACGGGTTCTTGTTCACAGAATGAACTGAAATTTATTTTGGGAGCATAAAAAGGCATAATAAACATAATCAGAGGGTATGCGTTAAGAAAAAAATTGTTCTAGAAATAAAGGACACCCTAGTGGAAGTCTGGGACAAAAATGTAAAATCTTTCCGGTGTTAAGAGTTCTGTGTCAACAATTTTAAGTAATTGTGGTCCTAAATTGCATCAAAATGCTCGAGCCTAGCTCCTAGAAAGTATCAAGTGATTAGATCTTTGATTATGTAGTTTTCGTAAAAAGCCGTTCATGTTTTCTATCGATTTTTACTTTGTTTTTAACAATAAGAGATTTTAAGAAGGATAATTAGATCTTTTTGTGACTTGTTCGTTAATATGCTGGCTCTGTATTAAAACAGACAATGCACTTTTTGATTATCCCCCGAGCGACAATTGTGCTTGTTGAAGGCTAAAATTATTTTCTTAAAAATGCTAAAACTGCTCGGACCTGCCTGTAAGAGTGTACTAGGATGCTTATCTCATATCAATAAAACTCTGTAGGTAGGTGAAATGGTGATAATAACACAAGTTGGCGCTGGTCTGGGATAAATTGGCTTAAGTCTTGAAACCTAAGTTTAATTAAGGTCAGTTTTCTTTGTTCATCTTCAACAGTGGAATCACGAAGAGTAAACCTTGATTGTCTTGGTCATTGTGTTTTGTTACGGTTTGGCTGTGCTCAGGAGGTGATGGTCCGTGGATTTCGTACAGCAATATGTGAGGTTATGAGTGAAATAAAAGGCAATTCTTGATATTTATCCTAAGTGAACACGACCAGAGTAGGTGGTTGGACTGACTGGCTGAATCAATTCGTTCTGGCGAGGTTTGCTTTGTGGTTCTTCACAGCTTATGGCAGCTTACTGCATTTCATGTCGTCTACCACAACAAATTTCCCGAGAACATTCTTCTTAAAACAAATATTTGTTAGATTCTCTCTTCTGTCTACGCGTTACCATTGGCTTTGTAAATTTAAATGCTGCGAATGTCTTCCATTTGTTAGAAGTTAACGAATCTGCACAAAAGTACTCAGAATTGAGTTTAATCATCTCGGTGAATCTCTTGATTTTGAGCACTGCGTTTCTCAACTTTCTTCTACGTAAGCCTTTATATTTGCAGTAACTTTCATTTCACGATTACGCAGCCTGTTACAGGAAAAATTGGGATTAGATGATTTACGTATGCCTTACGAACAAGATTGAGTAGGTAGACATTCTAAAGTCCTATTGGGTTTCTTATTGTTGCGTGGTACGACAGGTCACAATAAAATGATTCCTGACTTGAACTTGACGAGATTTGATCATAATAAGATCAACGGTAAACGATAGTTATTCCGAGCACTAGGGATCTAAGGTATAGAATTATTTAGAATTCGTTGTAGCAAAATTCAATCAGTAAAAGCTGCACTGAGCAATCTACACCCCAAAGTAAGTGTCCATGGTAAGCACGGAAGGGTAGGTAGGAACAGCTTTACCACGAAAACTACACCCTCTCGAACTGTTGTAAAGAAATACAAAGATAGCGGAATTCATTACGATTCATTTAGAAATATTCTCTAAAGAAGTATCAGATTATAAAGGTTAATTTACAAAAGTACGTACGTTATTTCGTCCAGACGATGTCACTTAACAAAATTTATTATTATTCCTGAATCCTTAGGAATAAAAAGAGAAATTGCACATTAAAAACAAATTGTCTGGAAAATAGAATTTATCTACAATATTTTATATTTTTAGGCCTTCTTTAAAAAAAGACTTTTTAATATAGAAACGGTATTGTTTCATGCTATCAAACTTTATACGTACACTTTATATACAGATATTATTGTAATAAACAATGTAGAAGGGAATTTAGTAAGAAAATATTTATTAATGCTCCCTCTTTAATGATAAAGAGAACTATTCTCTTAAAATAACACAACACACCTTAGAAGTTGCTTCTAATATACCTATAAGAGGCACTTAATACGTAAATAAAGAAATTAGTTTAGGAATATGATTATGTTGTTTTCTGTTAAGAAAATAACATTGTAGATATTACCGTGCAAAAATAGTACCTTTTTCTGTTTTGAACTTCTGTGTTGTGAGTCCTCCAATCCGTACTACATTTAGTGTTTCATTGTATAGGCTAGTAATCACCTGTATTATTTTTTCGTCGACTTTCCTCTTCCTTGAGGCTTTCCAGATTTTCTCCAAATCTGTTGCGCATGTGTACATTTTCCTGTTTGTTCTCATTACTTTTTCTGATATCTGTCCTGCCTGGATCTCTCGGTTCGAAAGCCTGCTTGGGAGTCAAGGAGTGTTGTTCGTTCTAGTGTACTTCTTAGCTTTACCTCGATTATTCTTTCTAGCATTTTCTATGTTTCATAGTAGGAAGGTCCCTCTATAACTGTTTCACTTCATGATATCTCGCTTTTTATAAATGGGCACAATTATTGCAGTTTTACAGTCTTCTGGTAATTCTTGTGTATTTCATATCCTTGAAATGATCCTAGATGTTTTATCATCTCAGGTCTTATATTGTCTATTCCAGCGGCTTTCCCTATTTTAATTTTATTTGTTGCTCTTTCCATCTCTTCCATTTTAATTTCTTCTCGTTCTATTTCTTCAGATTTTCCATCTGTTCTAAGTTCTTCATTGTTACCGGGTTTGTCTTTTTGTTCGTCTTTGGATTCTAAGGGTTCAATGTATATTCTTGTCATCTATTATATATTTCGCTGTTCTCCGATAGTGTACGTCCATCTTTACTT
Organism: Ignelater luminosus; assembly: GCA_011009095.1. Taxonomy (NCBI): domain Eukaryota; kingdom Metazoa; phylum Arthropoda; class Insecta; order Coleoptera; family Elateridae; genus Ignelater; species Ignelater luminosus. The sequence goes on from VTPC01001382.1 coordinate 66,002, forward strand.
TTATCACTCTTAAGTGGGTTTTTCTTTTTTTCTCTCCGATTTCTTAGAGTTCTGTAAAGGAGTTTGGAGTTCCCATTTGCGTTTTCTTTCTTTTTTTTAACAAATTCTTCCCATTTTTTTGACTTGGCCTCTCTTACTATGTGTTTGACTTTCTCTCTTTGCGTTTTGTATGCCTCATATGCGTATCGATTTTTGTCAGTCTTTAGGTATATCTTCTATAGGTTTTTTTTGACTTCCTGCTTTATTTCCCGGTTCCACCATGGAGTCTGTTCCTTTTTGTTTGTATTTTTACTCACTGTACATACTTCCGCTGCTGTATGTAACAGGCCTTCCACTCCCATATCTTGTTTTTTAGAGCCAATTTCCTATCTGTTTCTTTTTGGTATATTCTTCTGATTGCTTCTTCTTGTAACCTATTCGCTTTTATTTGTACAAAGTTTAGTTCTTTCTGTCTTTCGTTTCTTGTTTGGTTTTTATCCGCAATTTCTTATTTGAACTGGGCTTTTACTAGATTGTGGTCACATCCGATCTCGTTTCCTCTTTTCACTCTCACATCCATTAGTTTTTGTTTCTTCTTTTTTTTTTATTATTTCCAGGTCAATAGCTGATCTTTCATTTCTGCTCCTTACTTCTCGAGTATATTTATGAATATCTTTGTGTTTGTACCATGTGTTTCCCACTATTAAGTCGTTTAGGATGCAAAAATCGATGATGTTTTGACTATTACTGTCCGTAGCGGTTTCTCCATGTAGATATTGATCAATTGAACAATTCCTGCAGCCTGGCTCAAATCGGGCCAAATGCGTTTTTGCCAGTTAGAAAAGAATTTCAGATATGAATGAGAATTTATTTTAATTAATTCTTGAGCTTTAATTTCTTCTGGTTATTTGTTTTAGTTTCTTTTCCTTTTGTGCGTTTGGTTTTGCCTCTTTCTTTTCGTCTAACATTTTTCTATATTGGTAGTCTTTCTATATTGCGTTTGCCTTTTCCTTTTGGCGATTCAAGCCATAGTAAATAATCAGACAAATTGCGTCTCTCTGGAGATTTTAAAAATTTGCTACATGTTGGTTGGTCACCTATCACGTCAAAAAGTTTGAACTTGGAGTTCATTGGCAACTGTTTCTGTTTCTGGATTGTTTTCTAAGTAATTATTTACGTCGTCGCAGGTGCAGTGTATAGTAAAACAAAGCTTCCATCATCGTTGGCTTCAATGTGTTGAAGCTTTTTAAACGTTTCAAGTTTTTCCTCACTAACTATTTGTACAAAAGTAGAGCAATTCATAACCTTATTAGGAATATTCTTACAATTTTCCTTATGGGAGCGGTTGAAATATTTTTTATGTCCAGTAAGGCATTTGCTATAGTTCACAACACTAGCATCAAACGGTGATAAACCACAAGCTTTAAAACTATGTGGTCTAATGCAGTTTGTAACTGCTTGATTCAGTAAGGAACAAAATGTAGCCTTTGTAATTAACTCGCCCAAATGCTCCATGAGTGATTGCTTGATTGCTTTCTGCCACTCTAGTTTTACTGATCAAAAAACTGCCACATCAGCAGGCTGGAAGATTCGTATGGCATTTGGATATATAGCTGTAAGTTCAGTTCCTATATTATTACATAAAACGCTAAAGTTATAAGCGAGATGGAATTCATGACCATCAGTGAACAATACATAGGTAGTTGGACATTTTGTGCAACTAGATGAAGATAGAAAACGTTAGCTGTGTATTCATAAAATCAATACGGTCAATACCCAAATGCTTTGGAACATCATGGCCACTTTTTTGCATATCTTTTTATAAGGAAACACAACCAGCATTACTGTTACATTTTCCTTAGACCACCCGCACTCGATCATATAAATGCTTTGGGGGCAAATCTGAAATCCTGTCTCATTACCGTTATATAATCTCGAAGGATTTTTTAGTGCGTCTTCCAGCTGCTTTTCTTTCAATTAGTTATAAATATCGTCGAACCATTTTGTTACGTCGGATTCTGAAACACTCACTGAAGATACAGCTTCAGTAGTCCTTGTTACAATCTCGCGATGTCGCTTGAGAAAAGCCTAACAACAAACAACAATTATGATAATTGATATCTTTTGACACACCTATGCAGGTATTCAATTTTGTAGTATCTTTAACCACCCCTTTGCAGGTGTTATTATCCTTAAAAGGGTTTGACCGAGGATGATCCTTTAAGAATTGTTGCACACTTCTCATTATACGTATCTTCCTTTTTTCTTGAAAATCCTTGCATTGTAAGTTGTTTGATGAAACTTACTCTTTTACCTCTGAGCTGTTTTATGAAGGTCTTGCTCATACGTCATGCTCATTGGTAGGATGTTAAGAAAAA
>VTPC01001382.1:73358-99940 GCA_011009095.1 Ignelater luminosus
AAAAACAATTGAAATAACAGTAGGTCAAATACCGTACAGTATGTAGATCCGTAAAGAAAATCAATAAATAATAAAATTAGTTTCTGTTAGATTTACGAGCTTTCACAACAGGCTTCCCAATCATATTTGAATTATCCTCGTATAATACAAACGATCTTCGTGTTTTAAAGATTTGTCTATTTGCTACATTTTCTAATTTAATTATATCATGCCAATTTACCTTAAATTTTCTCACGGGAGGTTTATAAATTTTATACTTAATCTTTTATTTTTATTGCTCTGCGATGTTTTAATTTCCTGTCAATATTATAAATACGATTAAATAAATATCCCGTAGTAATTTGATAAGCAATTAAAAATAAAAGGGAGATAAACATTGTAAAATAGAATACAACATAAATGTAGGATTCAATTTAATTGCGTTTATTATTACCTCAAGATTATTTTAGAAATAAATTAGCAAATAATAATGGTAACATAAAATCTAATCCAGCCCAACATAAAATTAATTTAATCATTAAGTATACAATTTCAAAATAAAATATTTTCCTTTTTTGTCAATATTGTAATAATATGCCACCCGCTATACTGATTTTGTAATGGTTTTGTTCTACTGAAATATTTATAATATGTAAATACTCACCTCTTTGTCCACTATAATTGAAGAACAATAGTTTCGCCTACATAATTGAAAATTTATATTAACGAGCTTTTAATAAGCTTGCTGATTTACAACTTTCTAAGTTTAGTAACAGCTCTTATCATTGTTCTAAATGGATCCTTTACCAATTTCTTTCTCGCCTTAGAAGTTATTAACGTAATTTCGTTTCAGGATAATTAAAAACTTCTAAATTTAGAAATCTGTAGGCATATGATACAGCAATTAAATGGTATGATCCTTGGAGAAAGTGCTTTAACAGAAAAGCAGTTTCTCATTACTTTTATGTAATGACTAATAGTAATTAATAGTATTTCATTAGCTATTGTCATTGCATAAATTAGCAAAGCTTTTTAAACATAAATCTTAAGAGTAATTCATTTCCACTTAATTCGATTAATACGACAACTCGACCTTCATGTTTCTCTTGTTTTAACTGAAATTTAATAGCTGTGTATAGTATACACAATTACTTTTAAAATATTAATTTAAACAAAATGAATGAAAACTGAAACATTAATAATTTTAATTTCAAAGAAAGTTCCACGATAAAGTGAATTAGAGACTTTACTTACTCTTCAAAGCTTTCTTGCAAGTTACACTACTTAGAGCTAATTACTAATATTTTGACAAAAAAATTCTGTTCCCTTCCTGGTCGCCAATAACATAGGAGTTAGAACTGGCCCGACAAAGTTTATCTGATGAGGACTAATGATTCATGCTCACTAAGACGGGTTCTCCAGTTTTAGAATGAGTGATCCAGAGCGTAAGTTTCCTCCATAACACAAATTACATCTATCACATGGTTAACTCGGCAGGTCGGAGAAAGGGTGGTTCGGTGATTTACCTCGTGGGTGGCCTGTTATCAGAAGACAAATTAGGAAAATTATTCAAATTCACTGGGCGCCAGTGGCGATAGTCGATAGTCTTTGGATAGTACAGTCTCGTCCAAGCCTACTATATGGACGTTTTGGTAAACACAATTATTTTACATCATACCTTCAATGATTGTTTATGCTTTCCCTGACTGAATAAAATAAATAATAAAAATAAAACGAACCGATGCCGACCGCTAGAAATTGCCTTCAATCGCTCGTCTAAGCCCCAAAACTTATTCGTATTGAAAGTTATTATTATTAATCCTAATTCAACATGTAACTTGAAATATTAAGCAATAGCCAATGTTTTCAATGTTTCTTAAAACTACTGCAACCGAACAAAGGGGTCAACATGACCTTTATACTTCAATCAAATGCATAAAGCGACTTATTTCATAATGCGTATGAATTTACTTGTTTATTAGCAGCACAACACATGTAATTTTTAAAACGATACGCGCACTGATAAATTTTAACATAGCTGTAGGTAGGGCGAAAGATACAACTTCTCAAATACTGAAGCGAGACGTTATAGTATCGCGTTGGGTCAAGAGTCTGGGCTGAGAATGCGATGTTAGATGCAAGAACGATAATGGTTAGCATAAACGATAAACGGGAGTCGATAAGTAAATACTCAGAAGCTTTAATAAGGATATTACTGTTATGTGAGATGACAGGATACCATAATGCTTTGAATTAATCTTGACGAGAAAAGATCATAAACGATCAGCGGTAAACGATAGTCTTACTGACACCAGAGAATTAAATGTTGTTTAGAATTCGTTGTGGTCAACGTACAATAAGCAAGACGCTGTACTGGAAATCTACTACTACTACTCGTATTTTAAACGGACATGGTGTTTGCTCACTAATTAAGGGAACTCTAACAAAAACTTATAAGGAATGAAATCCCACTACAAGCACGAAGATCTCGGATTAGCCATAGCAATATTCCCACAAAATCTAACAGTTACCCAAAAATATTGTTCGACATAGAACAAGACATACCCACCCTACAGGAAAGTAATAAATTTGTCTGACAGATTAAAAAAGATATGGGAATTAAATGAAGTATCCACCATTTAGAAATAAACGTTGAGAACATAAACGTCAATAAAATAATTTCACAAGGCAAACTTATCAATATTGTCTAGACGATTTAATATTTAACAGAATGTATGCTGTCTGTACATTTAGAATTATGAAGATAAAATATGTTGATTCTTCCAAAATTCTTATTTTAAAAATTAAAGTACGATACTAAGAAATATAATAAACAAAGAAGCAAATTAAGATGAAGTGATATCCAGGATGCGTTCAACGAACTACTAATGTAATAAACAATACAAAGAAGAATTCCTTAATAAAATAAAATTCTTAATTATTGCTTGGAAAATACCATTTTGGTAAGGGGAAACCTAATTTCTCAAATTAACACAACAAAGTATTCGCTCAATGTAAAAGATGTTTCAGAAATTCGCAGAAAATATTAACGATAACCAAGAATTGTGTCACTAATTCTTAGATCATATACGAGGGCTGTTCAATAAGTACCCGTGTTAGAAATTTTTATTTTTTAACATAAGTCTCCTTTTAGAAATATACACTTCTTCCAACGTTTCTGCCATTTTTTAAACCCTTCCAAAAAATAGGATTTGTCGAACTCTCCAAAATACGCCTCTATCTCGGCGATGACTTCCTCGTTTGAGCTAAATTTTTTTCCCGCGAGCCATTTCTTCATGTTAGGAAACAAGAAAAAGTCGCAGGGAGCCAGATCGGGTAAATACGGGGGGTGCGGCAGCAATTCATAACCGCAATTCATGCAGTTTGGCGGCGACAACTCCGGATGAATGTGCTGGTGCGTTATCGTGGTGAAACAGCACCTTCTTTTTCGCCAAATGCGGCCGTGTCTCCTTCAATGTTTTGTCGAAGCTGTCTAATAACTCACTCTAGTATTGTCCAGTGATCGTTCTTCCTTTTTCTAAAAAATCCATGAGGATGACGCCGTTCGCATCCCAAAAAATCGTCGCCATGACCTTTCCGGCCGATGGAACCATCTTCGCCTTCTTTGGAGCAGATTCACCGGGAGAAATCCATTGTTTTGATTGTTGCTTAGTTTCTGGTGTGTAATGATGAATCCAGGTTTCATCAACGGTGACAACTCGACGCAAAAACTCCTTCGGATTTCGCTTAAATTGCTCCAAACACTGCTTCGAAGTTAACAGCCGCATCCGCTTGTTGTCCAGCGTTAGCAATCGCGGCACCCATCGCGCCGACAATTTTTTCATCGCCAACTTATCATGTAAAATATTAATTGCCGTTCCGGTCGACACACCTACGGCCTCTGCTACTTCACGCACTTTCGTTCGTCGATCAGCGAGAATCATGTCGTGGACTTTTCGAATGATTTCCTCGGTAACCACGTCTGCCGGGCGTCCTGGTCGCTCCTCATCAAAAACGGATGTTCGCTCACGTTTAAATTCGTTGAACCAATATCTAACTGTGGTCATAGATGGCGAAGTGTTCCCATAAACAGCATCCAACTTTGCTTTTATCTCCTCACATTTTTTCCCATCCAAAAACAGAAAGCGAATTACCGAACGACACTGCTCTTTTTCCATCTTAGCTAAAATCACGAAACACGTCTTACTCAAATGGCTGTCAAATCCAAACTAACCTATCAATCAGTCTGCAATTTGTTATACCGTCGTTTGATAGATGGCAGCACACGATGATAACACCAACTTCCCTCAGGAACGCCTTCTGTCGTCAAACACGGGTACTTACTGAACCGCCCTCGTATACTCTGTAGATGAAGGCTTCTGCATTTGCTATGAATATTAAAACTGTGCCAACATAATGCACAAAGAGAGAAATACAAATATAGAAAACATCTGAAAGATTATTAAAATCTAAATCAGGCTTTTATAATAATGCCATAAATCACCTTACTGTTGCGATCATTATTCGTTTCCATAGAAAATCTAGCTATGATGGTTTATAAATCTTTTTGATTCAGCGAAACCATCAAGAAACATAAATCATTTTAATGCTTTCTCTGTTTGATGACGTGTACAAACTACGCTGGCTATAAACACCTAAAGACTTCGGTATTTGTATATAAGTCAGACTGAAATGTGATTTTCTCTGTCCTGAGTTTTTAGCCGACTTAATAGCTATACCGATCAAGTTATTTCTAAATATTTTAGTGCAGACTTTAGCTATAAGATTTAGCGGCTATAGCTTCTTCTTGAAGACAGTAGATCTACTTGTCCCGAAGATTGTATAGCTTTGATCAACCTAATGCAATTACGTGACCAAACAATGCACCTACCTGAATTCAATTTGCAAGTATTCTATCTTTGGTTGATTTTTGTTGTTTTGATCAGGGCACATATTATTGTCCTAGAACCGAAAAGCCCCTTTTCGACTCCAAACTCGATTTTGTGACTACCAGGGGTATTCCTTTAGCATGGAGGTTTGAAGACCTGAATTGATTTGAATATTGTGCATAAATTAACAATGATTTGATACTTCTTAGTTCTGCTTCTCAGATTACTCGTAGGTTCCAAGCTTTTAAGAGAATCCAACTAACTGCTACGGATAGCGTCTATTAACGTGACATTTATTTACAATTTTAACTTGTGGGCCAAGAGCTGGATTTATTTTATTTAAAAATGCAAGTATTCGAGTACCTCGACTTTACAATTAGCCGTGGCAATAGGAGGGGTGACTGTGTCACATCAGAAAGCACTGTGACAAGCACTACATAAGTTAATTTTGCGATTCTATGCATTTCTCTTTCAAAGTATGCTTCCTTAATCTCCTAAATAAGCATTAACCAAAAGAATTTTAAACGAGAAAGTCTGGAGGGGCTTTCCTTTTTACTAAGGTACGTTCTATTGGGAACCATCAACATTATTGTTTACGCCACAGGTGAATGATGAGCTAAATCTAATTAGTAGATATGTTATCGATTCCTGTTGGAGAGTTTAGATATGCGTCATTCACATTCTTTAAGTTGAAGGAAAGATTTTGCATCAACTTGGAACCTTTTATGCCATGCACAAAGTAGCTTTAAACCAAGCAGGAGTTTTAGCCATGTCAGTCTTCATCATCACAGCCATCACAACGCTATACCAACGCAGCCTGAAAAGGTGAGCAACCACGCTTGTTAGCCTGCCTTGAAGTCAAAGCACTATTACGTTGACGAGGTACACAGTCGCTTAAAACGATTTCTGACACGGAAATGATGAAGTGTCTCAGCTATTGCAATTCTTGTCTTCAGGCGACAAATCAGTTTTGTTACCTAAACTAACTTTTACAAGAGTGTAGGTTAGACAATATAATTAAAAAAAGGCAAATGCTACTGTATTTGTCTTTAGGCCAGGGTTATTTTATTTTAACATTTTGTTCAAATGTGTCTCATTCCAACTTAAAAAAAACAGTCAATTAGAATGCGCCAGTAAGTTTCCCTGCAAATTGGAGACACTGAACATTTATACACTTACGTTATGTACAATAAAAGGTACTTTTTTACTTGCTGACATAAAATTTTCTTGTAGTGAAGCAATAGATTTGGGAAGAATTGTGTAAAGACGACATCTTCGTGTGACGTACTATTAATGGTGTAGTACATCAGTGTTTCTCAAACTTTTATCCATACAAATTTAAAAATTTAACAACAGCGTCGGAGCTTGACCTCGAGTTGCCGGGGGCTACAGTTCCTTCTTTAGTTTAGCAGCAAAATTTAAATTATGGCCTACAGAAGATTCCAGCCGCCGGAACAAACTAAATAGAATCAAACAACACTTATGAGACTTTAGAGACGAAACCAGGACACTCTCCTCTTACCCTCACAAAGATGAGGCTTGTCGCACCCACACAAAATCAGGTAGATAGGGGACTTACAATCATTGTTGTAACCCGGTAACTTCCCTCTCAAAATGCCTATCTAGCGTTCGCTCGGAGTCAAACTTCCTCTCCCCTCTAGCGTAAACCTCTTCATCAGGAATCGGGTCTCAGATGTCAGATTTAAATATACGACGAAAATAAAGTTAAGGAAAGGAAAATACACAGTGTTTCGCTAGCAACAACAATTAAATTGGAAAAGTTCGCTAACCCTAATTGATTTGAAACATTTACAAGATATAGTCGACCTTTTAGTATGAACTTATCGAGCTCAGTCAGCTCTGCAGACAAGAGAAACCTATAGAAAATAAAATACAAAAGCATACTGAAAGTACAGATTGAGCAACCGCATGGAACGGTAGCGAAAAGTGACCGTTACAAACTTTGTAGTACATAAAAACTTTACTGCTTCATCAAATAAATAAGAAAACCAAATGAGTCACACCAAGCTGTTTTCTTCACTTTGTGGCTGTGTAAAAGCGGTTTAAAGAAGCATTCATTGGCATGTCGAATGCAGACTTACAAAAATGCTTTGGAACCTGTTTGGGTTCCAACATCAAATCAAAATGCTTAGGTCTTACTACATTGATGGTGATCACTGATCAGTAATTGCCATGCGACATTAATAAACGAGTATTTAAAAGTTCGAGAAATCCGTTAAATTTGGACTCCACTCGACTCTATTGTTTAGCAACTCTAGTATTCAACTCGATTTGAATCCGTTGGTCTAGATATCGAGGGAAGCCTGCAATCATTCTAGAGATCGCGATATGCTGCTGTAAATATTATTGTTGCAGAATAAACTTTTTTTGTCTTCATTTTATCAAAGCTTTGATGCTTCATATTCTTTTAGTTTGAATTCTGGTAGAATGAGCATAATATTACAAATAAGCCTTTTGAATGTTGCCCTACTACATAGCACGGTCAGTCAGAACCATTAACCAAAGATATTATTTTGTAAAATATAGCCTTTTATACTACCTGACAACGCATTTCTTCTTATATATACTGCAATTACAGTTCTGCTGATAGGAAAGAAAATATTATTGGCAAGCAATTTTAGTTATCTTGGTGATTTATTACAATTTTGTGACACAGAACGTAAAAGAGTGGAGACACGAGGGTAAAGTTATTTACAATGCTATTATGCAGCTTTTCAATTAAAAACAACATTCAATGCTCAAGATATGCTTGCTTCAAGTTATTCAGACAAGACAAGGCAAGTCAAAGTTAGCTGCCAGGAGCTACTTCAGTCTAGATAATTACATTGATATTTTGAAGTGCGAGGCAGAATACAATCTCAGTTTCGGTTCATTGACACTTGACCGGCCGTTGGATGCGAAAAGGTAGGTTAGGTCAAGTGAATTCGGTGCAGCAACAGATGGTGGGGTAGCAGCGTCCGGTGAAGGCGGACGTTATCTTATTTTGGAGCGAAGGCGTTGATGGAATGGAGCGAGCGTCGTTGATGCAATTTCGATCAGTTTGTAATAAGTACCCGAAGTTGTTGTTGATGGTGGGCGGGACTTGAGTTGATGGTTGTTAATGCTTTTTCTTGTAGATGTTTGGCTTGATAATGGTGTCGACTTGCTGCCGGAGGCTTCTGATGCTGATTTCGATCTTGAGCTGCTATTGTTCCAATGGAAAATCACGAAGTGATGGTATTCGGGGGTCAATGACCCTAATGTATTAAAGGTGCGCGGTAGCCTAGCGGTTGGTTGCCGGTGGAGTCTTGAAGACCGGTGGTGAAGTTGTTGGCTCTGAAGTAAACAACGTACGCAGGAGGAGAACTGCACTCACGGTAACAGATGGAAACGGCATACAAATGGTTTTCAGGGCTGCACCCCTACTCGCACGATGATTACGGGTTCGTAAACCTCCTAATACCGCAGCCGGCGGCGCGTTCGGAGAGCAGGAAGATGTTTCATTTAAAAGACTAATTGAGATACAGGCGGAAAAAGCAAAACATAAATGGTGCTTGCAGTTTTGATATGTGACCATAATAAATAATTCTTTGCATACCTTCTAGAACATGCGCCTAATTTTGAGGCAGTCTCGGTGAACAGTTGCTGCAGATTTTGTGTCTCCGCTATATCTTTGTAATTCGTTGGCAGTTCTGTTATTTTGCCTTTAGTAATCCTTGGTGTGTTTGGTATTTGTTCCCTTGTTCCACATTCACGATAATATTGATTTTTGGGCATGCGATTTTTTAATATTATTGGTGAAATACGGGACCATAGGATTAATTCCAGCAACGTTCAAAATTAAATACAAGATAACAATGGGCATTTCAGGGACAGTATCGATGTTGTTCCTAGCTTTTCTTAGCATTGTAGTCAGAAATCTTATACCTTCCCTTATTGTTAAGATGTAAAGTGATGCTTTATACTATTCCCTGGTCTTGTTCTGTTCTTTTTTCCCATTTTAACATAATTATCAGTTTTTCCAAAACAATAAGGGCTTGAAGAATCATCAGCATTTTTATATCCGAAATATCTTTCTGGATATTGGTGTTGTTTTCAAGCTGTCTTCTCTTGGATACTCTTCCATCAAGTTTTGTAAACGTTTCTGTTCTTAGCTTACCTTAAAAAGAAAGACTAAGACGACAAATTGTAATTCTCGTGATATCGCAACTTTTAACCCATTGCAGACTTTCAGCGTCATTTGATAAATACGAGGTTATGGAACATCCAGTCTGCTTCTGTATTCTGGAAGGGTAAGGAAGGGCAAATAGGTAATAGGTAGATGTAATACCTCTACCTTTAAATTTTTTTCTTCATGGAAGGCTGCATCGATTATGGAAAACCACAGGTATATACAAAAGATGGTATTAACTACATAGAAGGCTAAAGTTGAAGGAAACATTAAAAGGTCTTTGGACTGGAGATATTAGACATGGATAACAGTGTCTATAGTGGTCCTTAGAAAGCTATTCCTGATTTAATTGCAGATGATATTCCAATAAAGGTACAAGAATAAGAAAACTAACTAGACATGTAAAGTGAAAAAAATCACCTAAAACTGAAGGTTTCGTGTATTTTCAACATTCAAGTGTTATCTTCTTAAGATGAGCTGTTTGAAGTAAGGGTGACGTGGTGGGTTCGATGGTTGCACTTCAGTGGTTGCCATTAGTGGTATAGCCGTGAAAATTTCTCCTTTGACGATGACATGTAGGCAGCGACATGCAACGAACCTTGAAAGCAGAACATGGAGAAAACAAAGAAGGAAAAACTGATTTTTTCAGAACTACTCCATCAGAGTAGCCTTCATTATTTAATTATCTTTTTGCCAATCTCCAATATATTTGAATTTGAATTTTTTCTGATTCTAAAGGAATTTACAATTTTAAATGTATCAAAGCTAACAAAGACTAAACATTGTTTTAATTGCTAAAGTAAAAGTTTAAATGAAACAAAATTGTTTACGTTTAATCAAGGTGTCGTATAAATATTTACCTTTTTTTCAGAAATCAAACTTGTAGTTTCTTTTATATTGAATAGTTTGCAATTATTCTCCTAGTGGGCGTCACTTGATTATGTTTGCACGGCCTACTAAATTAAACGCTTGCTCATAATTAGTTTATAATTGCTAATTCTGAACGTTAATGGCAAATTGAAAAAAAAATGCATTAGAAAAAGCAATTTAAATCGAAATTTACTAACAAATTAAAGCAACAGGTGTTTTTACGTTGAAGGCTTTTAATTAATCGTTTTCCCATTTTTTTCCCAGTTCACGATAGGGTTAGAAGAAAATAAATTTATATATAGATCTTAGAAATTTCGTATCTCTTTCTTTAACTGTGTTTTGTTTTCTCATATATACTAGGAATGTGGTTATGGGAATTTCGAAAGAATGCAAGGTGGCCCTGAGAATCTTTCCTAATAATTATTGCTCATTTTAATTATTATTACCGTGATCTAACTGTAGGTTGTAAAATGTATTTCGATTGATCAAAAACAAATTTTTAAATTTTGTTTTGAGTTTTGTCCTTTGAAAAAAAAATTGTATTTTCCCGAACGTTTAAAATTTATCTCTTGTCCATATCGTCATTCTGCATTATTCGAAGATCAATAGGATCACGGGGTTACCGAGTTAACGGTGGAGAAAATGTTGAGAAACCTTTTGCGTAAAGTTGGAAGGGAGAGAAAGGGTAGAAGGGGGCGACAGAGTAAAATAAGGGAAGCGGAAGTCAAGGAGCCGGGAAACTGAGAAAATGCCTCTGAAATGTCCACTGTCTTTCGTTGAAAAGACTGATGTAGACTTCATTCAAGGATAGTTCGTTGGCTCGTATACGCTGCCACACCATTGTGGTTTTTCTTTGTTATTCTGGGTGTTTATTGTTAAGCTTTAGGAACAAAGACGTCGCGCGCGGCAGCAGTGCTGCACGAATAAATGAACTGTGTTGAAATTAATCGCTTGGCATCAATTTGTTTGCAGTCATAGGTTTTTATTAACCATTTTGTTTGTTATGCCTTGGTATTCCTGCGCCACCGCGATCGCGCGCGCTTTAATCTAGAATCATTAATTAAATTTTCAATATGTTGTAATTTAGAGGGTTATAGGGCAGAAAAGAAATGCGCCAGCTCGTTTTTCCACTTAATGAGAAAGGTAATGCATTTCTAATTACGGTTTACTTACCGAACGAAACGACTTACACGCTTTGCACGTTTACAGGACGAGTTTTCTCATCTTTTATCGTTAACTTCCACGTATACCCTCTTAAATTTATATTAAATTTTTTAAAATAAAACAAAATGGCAGTAAACGACATTTTCTAGGAGTAAACGTTTTATCTAACATAACATATCCACAATTTTGTCTTTTTCTTCTTTTCAAAGTTTATCTCCTCGTGTAGCAGATATTTAATAATCTCGCTATATTTAAGTTAAACATTTTTAGCAAAAAATTCATTAATTTGATATTCAACATTAATATCATTCTTTGAAATATTTTTTACAAAAGTAATTTCGTTCTTGTTTTCAAAATGTCAAATCTACACGTTACAATCTCTTACCTAACGTTACATTTTATCTTTGTTTTGAGTTCTCTCCCAAAATAGAACCCGAGTCTACACAGATCAGACTTTTAAATTTTCCCTGCTTGAAACAGATTCGTACTAAAACAAGCCTTACTTTCAATTTATTTTGGTTTGAACTATAAAAGCAATAGAAAAAGTCTAATAACACTTACTTCACGTAATTCTTGATGGGACAGAAGTCACCTTAATGCCTTGGATAATTTTAAAGTCGAAGATAGGCGTGGTTGTTCAGAACTCCGATCCTGCTCCTTCTATTCTAAATAAAATGAAATTTGAATAAATTTCAAATCGATAAGCGCCACCTCCCCTTTCTGTCAGAGGCTTACGAAAAATCTAACGGGGAGACCAAGAAACAATTTATTAGTTTCACTTTGTAATTTTGATTTTATATGAATGTTAAGTCCTAACTAATAAATAAAGCAAAAATAATTTGCACAAATTGTAATTCAACTAATTTAAAATCATAAAGTTCAAATAGTTATTACAAGTCTTACGAGGGTTGCTATTTATATTTCTGGCCTAACAATGAAAAAACAAGTATATATGATCGAAACTAGTTTTATTGTTTTTCAAAATATTCTCCATTAAGATTGATACACTTTTCCATCCGTTTGAGGCAGCTCCAAAATATGCGTTTTGAAACAAAAAACGGCTTCTTCTGGTGTTGAAAATCGTTGACCACGCAGTTTGTTTTTGATGTACGGGAATAAAAAGAAGTCATTGGGTGCCAAATCAGGGCTGTATGGTGGATGGCCCATCAACTCGACCTTCTGGCTGGTTAAGATATTCAATTGTTTGAGCAGCGGTGTGAGAGCTTGCATTGTCATGATGAAGAATGATTCGCCTCTTCTTTGAAGTTTTCCGAATTTCTCCAATGACTTCTGGCAAACAAATGGTCGTGTACCATTCAGAGTTGACCGTCTTACGTTGCTCTAACGCCACTGTTGCCACGTGACCGGTAATGCCAAAGAAACAGGCAACCATTTGCTTCGATGTGCTTCTTCCGCGAACAACTTTTGTTGGATTTGGCTCGTCTTGAAAGACCCACACAGTTGATTGCTGTTTTGTTTCGGGGTCATATGCGTAGATCCATGATTCGTCACCTGTGCAGATGTTATACACAGCCTTTGATGCACCTTTCGCAAATTTTTTCAACATTTCAATGCACCAGTAGACGCGAGCCTTCTTTTGAGCATTGGTCAGGTTATGCGGGATCCAACGGGAACAAATTTTTTTTACGGCCAAATGATCATGTAATATCTTGTAGATGCTAGTCATACTAATGCCCAAAGATGCCTCAATCTCACGGTATGTCACATGACGATCTTGTTTAATCAGTTCACGCACAGCATCGATGTTTTCAGGCACAACGACAGATTTTGGACGGCCTTCACGGATTTCGTCTTGGAGTGAACATCGGCCATGTTTGAATTCATTATACCAGTTTTTTACAGTGCTGTAGGATGGAGCTTCATCGCTATATAATGTATTAAGTTCATTGATGCACTCTTGTCGTGATAATCCACGTCGAAAGTTATGAAAAATAATTTCACGAAAGTGTTCACGGGTCAATTCCATTTTTTACTAGGGAATGCACTTTTCAATTAACTGCAAACAACACTAATCGCACTCAAATGACAAAATGTTGTGGTTGAGGTTATGTTCAACAATGTAAAGTTTACACCGGAAATGTCAGCTGACGCCTGGAAACAGTTAGTGTTGCCAAGGCCAGAAATATAAATAGCAACCCTCGTATCGCAACCACCGCTCAATCAATTTATCACTAAAACAGAGCAAGTGATAACGAAACACATTCTAGTTATCCTTTGTATTTATTTAAACAGACAAAACAACAAACAAGAACGATGAAAAATACAAGCAATACTTAGATAATGAAATAGTTGAAGATCTTAACAAATAACTAAATATTAGTTGTGATTTTATGGCCGACCAGCGACTTCACCGTAACATTTGCGTCGAGCCTCCCCTACTTATAAATAAAATCTTCATGCCCCCTTTTCATTCTTCTGCTTTGTCAAGGTAAATAAAAACAAACGCACATTATTTTAACAACATTTATTTACAAATAATTCTTTAAAATTTGTTTAAAATTATCGTGTTAAAATGTTTACATACAAATAATTAAACTTCGCCCTTAGAAGAATTAATTGAGTATTATAAAATGATTAGATTAGTGAGATGCTCGAGCTTGCATGTTCTGAACCAGCTGGTCGATTCTAGGTTCAGTTCTTTGCAGAGCCATTGTCAGGTCGCTATCGACGGCAAGACAATTTTGTTGCTTAGTTTTGATTAGAACCAAACCTGAAAAACCTTTCTCAAATAAGTACGAGGGCCTTTTGAAAAGTCCGTGCAAAGTCAGAGAGATGGCACTACTGGCGCATATCGCATGTTTAGTTAGTAGCATCTCTTGGAAGAACACACACCAAGTTTCAGCCAGATCGGTCTATTTCTTTGTGTTTGGCATTCGTTTGAATCGAGGAAGTCGAGTGATTTTCAAAAAATGGACGAAAAAAAATTTTGTGTGTTGATTAAACATTACTTTATGAAAGGCAAAACGCCTCGGGAGACTAAAGAGAAGCTTGATAAACATTATGGTGACTCTGCACAGTTTATAAGTGGTTTCAAAATTTTCGGAGTGGCCATATGGGCACAAGTGACGCTGAACGTTCTGGACGCCCTGTTGAGGCTACTACTCCAGAAATCATTGACAAAATCCATGATATGGTAATGGATGACAGAAGAGTGAAGGTGCGTGAGATTGCTAGTGCTGTAGGCATCTCGAATGAACAGGTACATAATATTTTGCATCAACATTTGGACATGACAAAGCTATCCGCAAGATGGGTGCCGCGATTGCTCACGCTTGACCAGAAACGAAATCGCGTGAAGTGTTGCAAGGACGGTTTGCAGCTGTTCCAGAAGAATCGGCAGGACTTTAAACGTCGTTTCGTCACTGTGGATGAAACATGGATACATCACTACACTCCTGAGACCAAAGAACAATCTAAACAATGGGTTACCAAGGGGGAATCTGCGCCAAAAAAGGCGAAGACCGTTCCTTCGGCCGGAAAGATTATGGCGACTGTCTGTTGGGATTCGCAAGGAATAATCCTCATCGACTATCTGGAAAAGGGTAAAACTATTACAGGTGCATATTATTCATCGTTATTGGACCGTTTAAAAACCGAGCTGCAAGAAAAACGCCCACGATTGGCCCACAAAAAAGTTCTTTTCCATCACGACAACGCACCAGCTCAGCAGTTGTGGTCGCAAAATGAATGGAAATAGGGTTCCAACTCGTTTCACATCCCCCCTATTCTCCAGACTTGGCTCCCTTGGACTACTATTTGTTCCCCAGTTTGAAGAAATATCTGGCGGGAAAAAGATTTTATTCAAACGAAGAGGTGATTGCAGAAACGAATGGCTATTTTTCAGACTTGGACAAATCCTATTATTCAGAAGGGATCAACAAACTAGAGCAGCGTTGGACGAAGTGTATAAGCCTAAAAGGAGACTATGTTGAAAAATAAAAAAGGTTTACCCCAAACAATTAAGTAGTTTTTATTTTTGCACGGACTTTTCAAACGACCCTCGTAAGTCGATGAGAAAGCAACAAGTATTCGCAAAGCAAGAGTGGCAAGTTTTGGATTAACAAGGAAGCGTTTGATCCAAAACTTCTCCAATGCCAAAAAGTAGAAGTCATCTTTCGTGGTTGAATCGGTCTTCATTACTAGAAATTCTTGCTGAACGTCTTCTGGTAATAATTGCAAGACATCGACAACAAATAGATTTCTAGTTATGTGCCATATTGATGATTTTGAATTAATGTCTCGATAGTATTGCTCAAATTCATGTTTCAAGGCTTGCAAATGAGTTTCTATTTCAATTTTCAACTCTTTGCCCAACCTTTGATTTTTAATTGCTTCGAGTAGTCGAGTAAAAGATGATAAATTTTCAGCAGACACCTTTCGAGTTCAAAGTTGAAGCTTTGATATCAAAACCCTGAATATGATCGTAGTTAGATATCAAAGTGCCGTTTGCGCCCCGAAGCTTCAAGTTTAACTGATTCAAGGCTTCAAATATATCAGTCAAATAGGCCAACCTCCATTGAAATTGTTCATTATTGAACATTTGTGGAAAATCGTTCTTTCCTTTGAACTCGAGAAAGAGGATTACCTCTTCTTTCAACTCATGAAGGCGTGTCATCAACTGCCTTCAGACAGCCAACGTACATGTCGAATAGAAGGACTCTGTGATCAAAATCAAGATCCTCGCAAAGCAAAGTAAATAATAGACTGTTCTTGATGTAGTTCACGACGTCTGTAGCCGAGTCTAAAGTCTGGCGTAAATTCTGTGGTAATGTCTTAGAAGCCAAAGCTTGACGGTGAATAACACAATTTGTACTAACCAGCGTGGGTTTTTTTCCCTTGAGTTTTTGAGCTAAATCTGATTGTGCACCTATCACTGCACGGGCGTCATCTGTGCAAATATTATCTGCGTGGCTTTTAGTACACATGGCGTGATTAATTCTTCACCGATTTTCAAATGAAACTTTGAGATGCTGTGACTTGACTTTGTGACTTATCCAATCTCATGCGCTTGAGTGTTTCTGATTTAGAAGAAAAAGCTCTTTTGACTTGGCCAGCATAATAGGATGTTGCTGGCTCAAGTGTTTCTCGAGATGAGTAGATCTCTTGGAGCCATTACTCAGAACTTTCAAACATATCACACACTGAGGCAATTGTATCTTGTCTTTCTCGATGAAGGTAAATCAAAACTTAATACAGTTTACAAAAAACTTTCTTCTTTTCTCTGCCATGTTTCTACTGCAACAAAATAAATAAAAATAAAAAGCTTGTCCATTTCATCCAACCAAGCAAAACACCTACCTACCTGATTATTAATTTGAAAGAAAATAAAAATTATTACTGAAATTTAATACAAATCTACCTTTTAATAACAATAAAAGTTCAGTGTATCAAGAACAACATTTTGAGACTTTCGTGCGTGATTGTTTTCTGAACATGACTAATCGTACATAATAGTAGGTAATGATGACTGCTGCGAAAGCCTAAAAACCTGAAGTACACCGCAGATAAAGACAGTCGGCGCTGTAATGATAAATTAAAACTCCCTCCTTAGCAGCTAGACAAACACAGCGCCTCTACCGGCGAAATTTGATCGTGGCGGTCCTTGCGCGAGTAGAGCATGGCGAGCAAAATTTGAAATGGACTTTTCGAGCCCGTGAGGGTAAGCCGTGGGAAAAATGAGCGAATGAATTAGCGAAAATGCAAACGCATTAACCCCCCCCCCCCCCCCCCCCCCCATTCCCCCCTAAGGAGGCGTGCCCCCCCCCCCCCGGGTTGGGAAGTCCTGGTTTAACTCGTTGATATATTAGCAAACGAAAATACAACAAAAATACTTTAATCAGACAAAAGAATTCTTATAAAAATGTTTTTTCTCTAAACTGCAAAGTGTCTTAAGTTTTCCAGTATAGGGAGGTTTGAGACTTGGTAGTGGGAGGCATGAGACAGTCCAGAAAATAAAAACTGTTAAATCTACTCTCTGTAAATGTCAGAAATAAACATTTGAATAGTTTTCTTAGCACTAGCAAATTGTATGTGACGCCGTCGGGAAGAAATCCTGGCATTTAATCCAAAATTCGCCAATAAATGCAGTTTGCATCTTTTTCATCTTGATTTTTATTTTCAATTCTATTGCGTTATCATTTTTACTATTGGGATGTGTTTGTTTTCTTTTTCCTTCTTACATTTTCTTAATTCTTTTGCACTTTTTATTAGTTGTAATTTGCGGTTATCATTCTTTTAAGCTTCTTGTTTTTT
This sequence comes from Ignelater luminosus, assembly GCA_011009095.1. NCBI lineage: Eukaryota > Metazoa > Arthropoda > Insecta > Coleoptera > Elateridae > Ignelater > Ignelater luminosus. Next base: position 90,705 of record VTPC01001382.1, read on the forward strand.
CTGCTTTTAGATTCTTCTTCTATGACAACTAACGCTGGTGAATCCGTTAAAATTCTAGATTTTCCTAGTTTCTGTCTCTTTTCTTTTTTCTTGGTGATGCTTTAGTTTAAAGCCGAATTTCTTCTGGGTCGACGTCGTAACTAATAGAACATTTTTGGCCCGATCTTCAGGCAGAACTTTCTTGGACGTACAGCTTTTTGCATAAATAATGTCGCAGTACATTCTCTTAATGAATGAATTCATTAAATACACGAAATCTGATTTAGCATTAATTACATAAAATTTGTTCCCTAAGAGCCCATAAAACGTCTTTGGATAATTAATATAAAATTAGATTTCGTATATTTAGTTAATTGCTTCATTAAAGAAATGATTTGCGACATTATTTATGCAAAAAGCTGTACTGGCCTCTACGCTTGTAATGGCTTGGGAATCATTTGCTGATAAATTAGATAAAGTTCTGTTTGTTACCTCTAAATTTAAGAATCTATCAGCAAACGTGCGAAGATTACAGAGATAAATACCCTTTGTAGAAAATCCCACTAGAATATTAGTTGATATTAATTCCGCAAAGATATGGTTTGTCCAGGATTGTTAACCATCCACGAATGACAATGTTCATTACGGTAATGCTTAAGTGGGCCAAGAATCGAGACGTGAAGCGGATAGAGGCGGTGACTAGTTTGTGTGTAGAGACAGTGTTAACAATATTATTCTATTCGTTTTGCAAAGGTTAATAGACTGCGGAGAAATGTGATTATTATGGTTATCGAGAACCAAGAGACATTTTCTATCTGTAGTTTACAAAGTTTGCTTCAGTCATCCATCCACTTTCATGTGTCACCGCAGCAGAACTTGGTAGTACGCCTTGCATCATGTATTCTTCCTACTAAAGACGAAGAAGAATAAACAATGGCGGGACAATTTCTCAAGGTATTACCCGCACAGCAGAGGGTGACTAACATACCACGTTCAGCCGAGGTCGCTTTAGAAACTGTGTTTGACCTTTACGACCAATGATCTTTAGTGGTTTATGTGCTGTAGTTACTCCGGTTTTGTCTACGCTGTCAACAGACCCTGGCCCAAGGTTTTTCATTTCGTATACAGACCACAGGTTTTCATAAAACAGACACATTGTGTTGATTGAATGCAGTTGCCCTACTCAAAACTTGTTGGTTCGGGAGTACGAAGTGACGAATGAGAATTACGAGACAGAAAGCCTCTTAACCAATCATAAGAAGCTGCTCTATGTTTGGTCCAATTTTCGCGAATTTTCTTATTGCTTTTCTTTGAGAGTAAAAACACAAACCTTTTAGTCTGAATAGGAGTTAGGCCATAATTGTGCTTTTGTCTTCTTTGTATTTTTAGATGTCTCTAGAGTGTCTGTATTAAATCATTTTGCTGTTGTCCTAATGTTTGCATTTTGGGTTGACAACTTCCAGTACAGCAGTTCTGATATGATACGTGTATCAAGTCTCCCACAATGGTGTGTATCAAACTTTCCTAAATGCAAAATCTTAAAGAAAGTTCTATAACAACAAACCTAACCTTAAAGTTAGAGCTTTGCATGTTGCGTCACTTTAGCTGTTAGAACTCATTTCTGTTGTTGTTGTCTGTTGGTAGCATCGATGCCGAACAACTGTGAAGGTTTGTTTGTTTTCGATTTTTCAATTTTGATGTACAGAATTCTGTAAACAGATATGAACCAAAGTTGCTACCACTGGCATCGTTTGATAATCTTCGCTTATCATGACTGAAGAACGCTTTTTTTTCTATGAGTGTGTCAATTGGAGCAGTCATCAAGTTTATCTCTGAAGCAACTGTGGTTACATATTATTTGTTGACCTACCTTTGTATTGTTCTTAAAAAAGACATGTTATGAGGTGTCTAAACACAAAAATGACTAAAAGGTGCACCCATTGCATTTCCCACGCGGGTGATAGTGAAAATCAAGGTAATAAATTCAAATTGTTGCTTCAGATGAAGCATGTAATCATAGTAGTGTACCACGCCAGACCCGTTCCACTTTCTACATTCGATTATGGCAACTTCTGTATTTGGGGTGCACAGCTCCTGGGCTATCTTTTATTTTAGCGGTGCTCTTTGGACGACATGCCTAGGAGAGGGAGTTTTTCTTCTGCTGGTTTCGCTCTACAACATCTTTTGGAACGTAGGTTGCGAGCTACCAAAATCCTCTTCCCACCATGGCCGTCGGCGTTGCAGTCATCAAATACAAAATTTTGAGATGAAAAGGGCCGATTTTGCCATACGACTAGCCCAACACAACATCCGAATCAATTCCAAGCTTACCAACATCTATTCATTTTGATTAATTAGTAGCTAATGGCAACCTTTGACAACTGCCTTACAAGTATCATCGACGCACTACCATCAACGAGTATGTCCATTATCAATCTCAAATTCTACCATTACTGATTCTGCCGCGGCATCAACACTCCATATGAATACGTTGATACCCCATATAGCACGTTAACAGAGTGAAGAAGCAAACAGAATAAAAGCCTACTGCTTTTCTAAAAGGGAATTCTTAGGTTATCTATTCTCTGCCAACCTTGCTGACATTTTGAACTTACATTAGAATCTTGCCTAGCTGATGGCGTTCCGAATTCCAGTAGGAATTTTTAATGCGCTTACGGGGCTTACGATTTCACTTTTCCAATTTATATCAAAGCAATGCTCATAATATGATACATTTAATCGAAACCAAAGGTCCTCCAGTTTATGCTACACCTGCGAAATTGAAAACTGTTGATGGACAGTCTCAAGTTATGGTAGATGTTTGAATTGAATTACAATGTCAGATTGATATTCAATTCCTCATTTGTACGATTTTACGCATTTGTTGACCAATAAGAAAATCTTTTCTAAACTTACCACCGTTAAAATAAAGAAAACCGCCATTATTTCTCCATTTGGACTGTTTGAGTTCCTTGTCACACCATTCGGCGTCACAAACCTTTCAAAGTTTCCTGCACAAAGTCATTTATGATTTATCATTTTGCTCCGTCTATCTATGATATTCTTGTTGCTTCGGAACGATTAGATCATCCCATACACGCTGAGCAAGTGCTACAAAAATCAAATTAGCTCCGTATCCAACTTTTAATATTTCAGAATGCACTTTTGAAATAACTTCTCTTGGATATTTGATTATAGAAAATAGTATTAAATCCCTATCTGCAAGGATCGATGTCATCAAGATACTTTAACCTTCTAAAACTGTTAGAAAACTTATTTTTGGGAATAATAAACTTTTAACGTCGTCTTTTTCTTTTCTCATCAAGCATGCATGCATGCATGAACTTACCAAGGGTAAAAAGAACAAAAATATAGACATCGTATGGACGACAGAAATGACATCATCAATATGTTGGCATATCTAGCAAATCTTCCATTAGTCCTCAATTTGACGCATCAGATACTGCAATTGGCGCGGTTGTAAATCAAGTGAGAGACGACAAACTTGAACTGTGTATATCTTCTAGAAGGTAGACCATTTGCAATATTCTCCGTTCATATGTCTTTAGAGAAAAACCAGATAAAGCTTACCTCGACAGTTATACGTCAATTAGACGCTTCCAGTAAATTTGTTTTGTTCAAGATTTTGTGCCAACTTTGGTAGTTGGTGGAGGTTTTCAGAGGATAGGTCAGGTGATATAAATGAAGTCTCAAAGTGTATCAAAACCTTCCTTCTTTTTTTATTCAATGTTGCCTCAATCCAAATTTATCTTGACATTCAGTCATTTAATCTTCATTCAATTTCCAAAAAATGTTGAGCATCTCGTCATTATAAGTTCCTAAGTTCATTTAGTTTAGTCGTTATCAGAGAGTTATTTCGAAGTATCTCAACAAGGATTAATTGTTCATTCTTGAATGATTCACGCAGGATTTTTACTTTAGTTTCTAGTCTTTTTAATCGAGAATAGCCCAGAAAGAAACTACTCGTAATTGGATTATAAGAGAACAATTGTGTATGGTCTGTTACAAAATAATCGAAGTGGGTGGTTCTTTGTGCGTTTGTTTTTTGTGAAACCATTTATTTTGAGAAAAACAATGCATAGAATTATTCTATTATAGTACATTGACCTCTGTTTGAAAAGATTACTTCGTAGCAAATAGAAAACTTTTATTCCATTAAGTTTGGGACTTTTATTGTAAAATAACTATCATAGTCGGATTTGAAATAATCGATCTGATTTGTTGGCCATATAGCTACTTCAAATAACAGAAAAGCTAGAAGAGTCTACTGTAAATGCCAAAAAAAGTCGTCGGTCCTTAGCAAACTTTCTTTATCTTTGGTTATCCTCTTAAAACCTGACCTCACTTATTTCACTTGTATCTCTATACCCATCTGCCACAAATTGATTTCGTTTTTCAAACATCCTAGTTAACTGATTTACGAAAATTGGTGTCGTTCAGCATTTTTGTTAAATTATCATTTGATGATTTGAAATTGTCACCGTACTGTAACTGAAACAAAAGATAAACTTGGCTCTAATTTTTTAAAAGAAGCATTTGATGTCGGTTTCATTAGTTGTTTGAGAAACCAAACCATTAACCGATAATTCAGAACTCTAGATCACTTCAGAATTGCTGCTTTGTTTCTTCTACTCTGAGTAATAACGTTTCATCAGTAGATTAGATGCTCTACCGTTTTTCCCAAGTCTTGCACTAGCAGTGTATTTGGCTTTTCTGTTATAGTTTGTCTATATTGATCGTAGGTAAATTTGATTTGTCTTTCATTCTATTCTTTTGTCGTAACAATGCGCTCCTCTTTTAACTCTCTTAGAGTAGACCTAGAAGTAGTCGTCTACAACCGAGCTGGCCACTTCAATTGATTTTTTATAAGAAAGCTAAATACAATCACAAGTAAGGTTCCGCTGTCTAAACTCATGTTTCTCTCTCTATTAACATTCTTAAAGAGGACAAAATACCGGCACGAGTCGGATTTCGCATTTTGTTAACCTTCTTAACAGGACTAAGAACGCAAGTGACGTTTTGCTCTCCATTGGTCCTTCCACCTCTATAAACGTTTATCAAGAGAACTAAATACTAATAGAATAGAACTCAGCTTTCCAACAAGCCTAAAGTTGAGCTATGCCCGTTCTCTCTTCTCAATAATACGAACACCGATCGGTTGCACCCTTCAACAGTCGTGTCTCACCATCCATAAACATTCCCAAAAGAACTAAAGACGCAGGTCAGGCTCTGCTCTCTAACGGGTCACATACAGGGGTTCAAGGACGATCTTTGATCTCCATTAGCATTTATTAGAATAGCTAGATACGAAAACGTATAGGGTTCTGCACGCGATCGTGTTTCGCTTTCCATTAACTTTCTTAAGAGCAGAACAAAATGATCGGCTTTCACACTTCAATTATTTTTTTAAAAGAGCTAGAAATACGAATCGGAAATCACCATGCATTGGACTACCAGAGGTGACCCAAGCTCATGCCTTACACTTCATCAGTATTCAAGAATTATAAGCAAACATGAGTCAACATCCACTCTCTGTTTTCCGCATCAATGGTGACTTTCTTTAAAGAAAAAAACTAAATGCAAACTTCCCTTCAAGTTGTTATCATTTTCCGTAATGTTTGAATCGAGCTCTCTAGGTCCTCTCTATATCAACACGCTTAGCCGGCCACAAGGTCTGCGGCCTGCTTCTGTCTCACTGAAGGGCTCCTCTACTTCTAACTTGCTTTAAAACGATTGGAATAGCGTCTGTAGCGGGTACCAATTTATTTTGTCTGAAAAACGACAATGTCTATTAAACCTTGTTGAGAGAGCTAAATACAACTATGGAATTGCGTCCACTTTTCAATAAACCACCTGCGGTGACCTAAAGTTTTTTTTATCTGTCACTTATCTTTCTTAAGAGAATAAAGTACTTTAACTAATCGGAATATTCACTTCATTAATCTTCTTGAGATAGCTAAGAAACAGAAGCGGATTTAGGTATGATTGCGCTCTAGGCCTATTTTGGTATGGCGCCCTTTTGTTTGCAAACTGGGAAACTCCATAAATTTCGAATTTTTATCGTCTCTCAAATTTTGTCGCCTCTCAAATTTGGTTGCCCTAAGCCTGGACCTCGCGGTCCTAAGCCTAAATCCATTACTGCTAAGAAAATGACTTTTCATCGGATTGTCTGTAGTAACCATAGCCTGTATCTTAACTGCGCCTTGCATTAATCGTTGAAGAGAAATAAACATAAATAGGAGTCGGTCTCTGTCTTCTACAGTGTCTGTCTTTGTTTTTCATTATTCTTCTTAAGGAAGCTAAACACCAACACCTGTTGGGCTTCACTCTCCAACGGACCTTCATTAATCTTCTTCAGTGAGCTAGATATAAATACCGCTCGAGCTGTGCTTTCGAACGGATGACTTTTGGCAGCGTGATATTGGTTTGTGCTCGCTATTGATTTTCTTATAAAGGCTAAATACGCAGGTCGGGCTTCACCTTCTAACGGGCCACCAGCGATAGCCTAAGGTCTGGTTTTGCTTTTCATAAACCTTTTCAAGAGGAATTTGACTATTCAGCGGGCTACCTGCAATAGCCCAAAGCTGGGATTTGCCGTCCATTAACCATCTTGAGGACTGAATTCGGATATAAGTCGGGCTCCGCCTTTAGCTTTGCGTTACAGTCTCTTTTCATTATTAGTTTTATTTTTACCAATTCTCTGCTTATACTTTTACCGTCTACTCTCATATATTCCAGTCGTGCTTGTTTTCTTACAGCTCCTTCTTCCTGCTCCTTCGTCTTGTACATAACGTGTTAGGGAACGAACGGTCTTGTTGAGACTTTCCTAATACCTACCCTTAAATCTGGTTTTTTACCGAACAATCTGCTTGTGTTTTTGTAGTGGGTACTGTCTCGATTTCCTAGACTTTACACTCTACATCATCCTGCTTAGCTTGGCACACAAGTACGTAACTTCTACTATAACCTAATTTTTTACAACAGTTCCAATTATTTACAACGTCGATTCAAGTTATTTTCTAATAATTCTTGAAAGATCACATCTTATCTTTAGGCTCACCCTTTGTAAGTTATCATTTTTTGCTGCTACACTGGATTCTTCTAGCAGTTTGCTTCTAAATAGTACTGGAGCTTGAAATTGGTTTATCAAGCAAAGAAATTCAGCAAGTTCTTGTTCCTCCAATGCAGACAAAATACTAGACAAAACAAAGTGCGCTAAAACCTGCTAATAAACGTTTAATTTCCTTTTTACTTTCGACGTATTGCATCTTGAAAGCTTTCAGGTAATATTACGTAGCAGGCTATTTCGAATATCTAAATAGAAGTAATTTGTAAAAGAAATCCTCCACAGTTAAAGAGGGGTGTCTAAAGGATATTATTTGAGTTTTATTGAGGTACAAGAGTCTTAGCTGCGGTGATGATGATGTACACCCATCTGAATTGAATAGGAAGATATATCGAACTAGAGAGCAGGAAATCATGCAACAGAAAGGTATAAAAAATACTGGACCGAGCTCAAAAGATTCCAATACGACATACGCTTTGTAGATAAAAGACTTTAACATTTGGGAGTTTTGGAAAAAGCTTCTCATGTCATGTCACTATACAATTTGCAAGAATGCATGGGTACAAATGCAACTAAAAAATTAAATTAAAATCAGTTCGATGATAATCAGATAATATTGGGCAATAAACTTGAGATATTTACTATAGAATCGACCAGAAATATTCAAGGTTGGGCTTTGTACTTTATTAATTTTCTTGATAGAACTATTATGCGAAAATAGAAACTCCTTGGGTTTCGTAGCAGAGCGAAATACGACCAAGAGCCTCCAACTGGACGTCTACGATGAGTCAAGGTCATGTTTCGCCTTTTATTAACATTCTTAAGAGTACGAAATATGAACGCAGGTCGAAATTTGTCATGCATTGGAACACCTGTGGTGATTCAAGGACGGTCTCCCACATCTATCAACATTAACTAGAAGAACTAAACAGAACAGAATCGGGCTGAGTTCTCCGGGTGGTATAAAGTCGAGCATGAACCTTCCCGTGAGAGCTAAATACAAACACGGGTCAGGATTTACTCCGAAACGGATCATCTGCGTTCGCCCAAACTCGAATTTCCTCCTCAGTAAATCTTCTAGAAACGCTGGTTAGGTTTCAGGTTGTTTCATCGACGAGCTTTTATTTGACAGTCTAGAAGCTAGAAGTAACCTAGAGATAAAATGTTAATAACAGAACTAAATATCACTAAAGGTTGGTCTCTGCTTTTTACTATTCTTGAGAATATAAAATATGAATATAGATCGAGTACCGCCATCCATCGGGCGAAAAAGATAACAGGATCTTTCTCACAAAAGGGTACCTAAGGTGACTCAAAGTTCAACTTAACCCTCTATTAACCTTCTCACGATAGCGAAGCACAAACACAGGTCGGAATTAATCTTCTACGAACACCGATCAGGTTCTGTAATATTATTTTTGTGTTTCTATGTGTAACTTCCTATTCACTAGTGGCTGCTAGCAAAGGCCTCCCAACTGATTGTGTAAAGACCGGAGCATTTTCGTTATTTTTATTGTTGCTTCTACGTTAGACGCTACTTCATGCAAGCTTTGTAATAAAATTATGTTTTTAAGACTTCTACGATATCAACTTTTAGGATCTTGTATGTATCTTGGATTATTTGAGAAAACAAGATATTAAAGACAATTTGGATAGACCAAATCGGCATGTAGGTGTCTAATCTGTTATTATACAAACAGAGCGTGAAATTTTAAAGCGACTACGGTTATAAAGCTTTAGTTACAGTTAAAGTAGCTGCCCATTGAAATAGATAAGAAACCGTTAGATTATTTCTATAACAATTGGGACACGAGGTATTGTAATTAGTAGTAGAATTATATATACATAAAAAGTGGGAGTTAATTAATTAAAAAGAAAAACTAAAAGAGGCCATAAAAATTACGAATGCATATATTTATGAAACGAAATGTGCAATCATACTAAAGGGATTTACCTAAATTACGTGTTGAAACTTCGTTTTGAATTTTATGTAAGCATTAAATGTTTTAATGGTAATAAGGTAGAGGAAAAATGACCCGTTTGAAATTATGCAAAACTGGGTTTGCTTTTAAATTGAAACAATTTCTCGAGATTATATCTTAACGAGTACAAATAACAAAAAAATAGAAGAAATTCTATGAAAGTTAAACTAAGAATTTTTCTTTTTTTT
>VTPC01001382.1:122728-137161 GCA_011009095.1 Ignelater luminosus
ATAAAGAAGAAACACCTGAAGATAGGGCTCTAAATAATAATAAAAACGATAATGTCAATGAGAGAAGAGATAACAAATTTGATGAAAAGTAACAAAAGCCCAAAGAGAAACTGAATCACTAAATAGAACTTAAAGTATGTAGGAAAAAAATTAAAAGAGAAATCAACAAGTTTGTGTGCTAAATCCTGGATACAGAAGAAATGCCGTATAGCTGGAAGGAATCACTAATATTATCAATGTTCAAGAAAGGAGACACTATTAGACATTATTAGATGCTACCGACAAGATAGTTATTAGCATCAGCAATAAGAAGAAGATTAGAAGAATATGTGAAAGTAACGCTAGGAGAATATCAAGGAGGTTTCAGAAAAGGGACAATCGATCAAATTTTTACAATTAAAACAAATTATGGTAATGATGGCATGAATACGAAATTTCGACACATGAGCTGTTTGTGGATTTCAAAAGAGCTGACGATAGAGTAAACAGAACAAAATTAATGAACACATTTAGAGAACTGGAAATCCTCGACAAACTAATAAATCTAACAAAAATCACATTGAAAGACACAAGAAATAAGAGTAGAATGCAAAGGAAGGACCAGCGACCGTTTCAAGATACAACAAAGATTAAGACAAAGCGATCCTCTAGATATCAACAACTCTATTTAACCTAGCATTAGAAAGCGTTATAAAGAGGTATGAACCGAAAAGACCTATTATTCAACAGAAGTCACCACGTCTAGCATACGCAGACAAGATTTAGGAGAGATAACAGTACAATTAATGGAAAAGGCTGAAGAAGTTGGTTTGGAAGTTAATATTGGAAAAACTAAATATGTGGAGAAAAACCAAAATCAACTTCTAGGAATGCGGACAAGATGGGACAAAAATGAAGCTTGAAGAAGCTGAAGAAACGGAAATAGATCTGAGAATTGCCAATAGTAATTAAGGAGGATTTTAAAAAATAAAAAAGCATCAAGACAGACAACCCTAACGTATATGTGTGTGAGACATGGATAATGACAAATAAAATGAAACAAAGATGGTCAAGGAAGATATTGAGAAGAATCTTGGATTGGAATGGAATAGAAAATCGAACGTAGAATTATATGACCTGTTCAACGACACAACCATTAGTAACGTCATAAAAACAAGAAGGTTTCAATAGCTAGGTCATTTAGAAAGGATGAACCAAGAAAGAGAAGTAAAATTAAGAGCTTGGAAAATCCCTGAAGGCAGAAGAAGAAGAGGCAGGGGAAGGGAGCAATAGAAAGGAGCGGTAGAGGAGAATCTAGCAGAGAAACAAATATAGGACTGGAGAAAAACAACAAGAAAACGAAGAGAATGGAAGGAAATCACAAAGCTATGGGACTAAATGATTTTCAAATGAAAACAGTTGCAGAAAATGGTAATTCTGAGGTCATTTTTTCAAGAGCCCGGAAAAGGAAAACATTGAAAAAGTAGAGAAAGTGCTACAGATTTTGCAAGTTCCATCCTAAATTTCTTCAGTCGCATACACTTTACATTTAGAGCTATGCAGTCAGTTCTATACAGAAGCCATCCATTTACAACACTGATATCTAGGAGATATGTAAATATGAGAAAATACCAACGTCTAGCTCTGCTGGGGCTCCTGTATAATTCCATCAACGCGTTGGCCTAGTCAAAATTATTGATGGACAAGGAACATCAACCTTCCTTTTAGTTTTTCTTAATATCTTTTTACTGACTCGATGGGCTCGACACCACTGCAGTGCTGCTCAAAAACACACACTTGCTGTCCGTCCACTTCACAACTAGAATACCTTCTGCTGAGTCCGACCTATAGTCATAGGAGCCTCTACCAGATCTCAACAAACCCTGCTTCGAGTGGGAAGCCAGATATTCTGTTAGACCTGATTGTACTTAGGATTTTTCTGTTCGTAAATAACTAAACAACTGTAAATTTGAAAAATACTTATCAAAGTATACTACTGAGTCCTATGGGTTATGGATTGTTTTACACAATACTAGGTCCCACACCTAGTGAACTCCCCTCCTCAGTTAGTTCATTTGTTCAAATGTTTTGGAACCCTGATACGGTATGATGTTACAAATGAAGCCTTATATGGAAGCCCTCACAAACAACTTGTACCCCTTTTGTGGGGTTTGTTTTGTGTATACTGTCGTAAATTCCCCGCTCTTGTGCCCTTGTAAGCCACTATAGTCTCGTCTATTGAGAATTTGCTGTCAATACGTTGACAATTTTTCCGAATTTTTTTAATTAATTGTCTGATTTTATAATATCTATCTCTGGTCTCTTTAGTGAGTAAACTGTTATCATTGAACTTCACATTCCGTCTTAATTTTTTGAGTCACTTTACTGACATTAAATTTGCTACTTGTTCCATTCTGCTTATTGAAGACCAGTAATCATCGATTGGGGGCAAAACAATAATTCCCATTGTAAGAACAATTGATAGGAAGTCAGTCATTTCCTCTCTATTTGTATCTAAACTTCTACCAGTTTCTTGAGTACTGTAGAGATCTGTCTAATCTACCATATTAGAAATGGCATCAAATGAAAAACAAATGCGTAAAATATTGTAATTGAGACAGTACTTTTTTTTTATGGGAGGTTCACATTCTTTGCTCACCGATGATGTTATGCCACAACGTTTATATGTTCGATTCCAGTAGTTTGCTTCTACTTGTTAATGATATCTATACGAGTTCTTTTTTAATTACTTTTCTCTTTCTTGCTCTATTCTAGCCTTCATGACTTTGGTTAAAAAGTTAGTATTAGCTTCTCATTTTTCTTCACCTTCTAACATTTGAGCCACCATATTTCCAGGAGTTAGCTCTTCTTCCGAGGTAGTTTCAAGCTGTGTTTTTTCCGCACCAAACTTGTTGCAATAAAATATTGCGTGTTCTTCTGCGTCGTCAATGTCATATTTGCAGAATCTACACTGGTCCGTTTCTGCCTTTTTTATTGCTCTCAAGTACCCATTGAAACTATCGTGGCCGATTAGCACGTGATAATTCAATTTGCCGTGCTTTCTTTGGGCCCACTGTCCAACTTCTTGAATTAGTGTCTGTGTCCACTTGCTTTTCCTCGTATCTGCGTTCCAGGTGTTTTGCCACTTCTCGATAGTTTCCCTTCTGGCGTCTTTATGGTTTCTGGCTTGTGAGTTAGTTAGTAGCGCGTCCGTTGACGTAGTTTTGTATGCCGCCACGATTCTTAGAACCAACTTTCTTTGAAGTTTTTGGAGTTTTTATAGATAGCTAGCTACTTTCAGGACTTCACTCTAGACTGGGAATGCCTATAGCATAACCGACGTTGCCGCCGACGTTAGGACATTTTTAGATCCCGTGTGTGGGCCTCCTATATTTGGCATCGGCCTATTGATTGCCATTATTGGATGTGCTGCTTGTAGCATAGGTTTTTATCTAGTATCACCCCCAGATACTTTAGGGTGTTTTCTATTTCGACTCTCTTATTCCTTAGTACTAGATTTATATTCGCGACTGTTCTTCCTCCGCTGAAAAGCACGGCCTTTGTCTTCTCCGGCGCCAATTGCAGTTTGTTTGCTGTTATCCATCTGTCTATTGCAAACAATACGCTTCAACTCTCTTTCCTTCTTAGCAACCACTACCATTGCCAAGTCATCTGCAAAGGCGAAGAGGGCAACGCCATCCGGTACTGGAATTCTCATCACCCCATCATAAAAAATGTTGTATAATAGCGGTCCCAGGACTGATCCGCACGTCATCTTCCTCATTTCCTTGTTTCCTTCGGTATCTTCTATAATTCTTATGTTTCTTCTTTTTAGTTCTTTTATTATTCCCTGCTAGCTTGCAGAGTTGAACGCATTTTTTACATCTAGCGTGATTAGAAAGCTTAACTTCCTGGTGTCTCGGGTTCCTGCCCTAGCCGCTTTGACGATACTGGTTAGGTTTCTTACGGCGTCCGTCGTTGACCTTCTTTTACGGAAGCCGTATTGCCTCGGGTCAAGGTCTTCCTTGTTTTCCACTTCCTTTTCTAGTCTGTTTTTGATGATATGTTCGTATAGTTTACCTATTACATCCAATAGGCAAATCGGCCTGTACGTAACTTCGTCTTGTGCGTTTTTGCTAGGTTTAGGGACTAACGTTACCCTTGCCACTTTCCATTTTATCCAGTTTATTAAATATGTCTTTTAACAAGCCCGGCTCTTTTTGGATGATAATTTTTATTACTTCCGGGGGGATACCATCCAGTCCGGAAGCTTTTTTTATTTCTTATTTTTGTTTTGACTTTTTCTAGTTTCTCAGTTTGCACTGTTTCAATGTCATCTCTTTCTGATTGGGTCCAGGCTTGTTATGCTCGAGTGGGGAAAAGTTCGTCGCAGATCGCCCGCAGCTTTGTTGGTTCTGCTATTTTTTGTTTTGATTTGCTTTATACCTATTTTATATCCTCTACCCCATCTGTCATTGTGAATCTCTTTGCAGAGTCTTTCCCAATGCGTTTCTCTAGATTTTTCAATTTCCCTTTTGAGTTTCTTCCAAGCTTGTCGATATCGTTCTTCCACTTTTTCGGTTTCTAGGTTTGTGCCTATTTTTTTCTGATTCTTGTAAGTTTTCTTCTGGTGGAAATACGCAGTTTCCCGGTGTTAGCGAATTGCTCGTTCTATCAATATACACCTTCTCGCCTCCCCTTCTTGGGTTTTTCAGGGCATCTTGACATATCATCTGGAGAAGTTCCTCCAATTCTTCCTGGTTTGTTGGTCTGTTGAGATTTATTTTTCTACTGAACTAGTCGGTCCCATCGTTGCAAATGGCCCGTTCTGTTATATCATTTCTTTCGTCATGCCACTAGTGGCAATGTGCGTTAAAATCCTCCGAGATCAGGACAGGTCTTTGTTTTTGGGTTATGGAGTCCCCTAGTTTGTTAAGAACCTTTTCATATGCTTAGGTGAAATGTAGCAGCTATAGAATATACCTTCTTTAGTTTTAATTTTTACGAAGTCTTCATTTTGTGTGAGTAGTTGTATAGCGATGTTACTGTTTATTGCGGCGTTTGCAGCGTCCTCGAGTTTATCTATTAGCCAGCCGGTTGCTTTGGCTAACTTAATGTTTGGCTGTCCGCGTTGGTTTCGTTGGCTTTAAGTTGCACGAGATGGTGGGCTGCTCGTTTCCTATCCACGTTTATTTGTACGATTTTTATATCTGACCCGCTTTTGTCGTCCATGTCTATTGTCCATATTTGGGTGTTTACTTTCACTGGTTTTCTCCTAAGTTCAACGACCAGCTCCTTGTAAACTGGGCAGGCCAACTCGTTTGCCTTCTGGTCATGTGTGTCTCCGAGTTGCAATTCAGGCATTTGCCAGTCATTAGTTGTTTCTCTTTGTACCCACCGGCAAAATGTCCGTACCTGTGGCATTTGTAGCACTTTACAGGTGCTAGCCTTCCCACGACTCTGCACCGCGTCCATCCTATTTTAATTTTACCTGTTTGCAGGATTCTATTTGCCGTCGTTATGGGTGCATTTATTTTGGCATACTTTTGCCCCCTGCTGTTGGTTGTATCCTTGATTGCCACTTTGATATCTTTTCTTTCTATAGACGTCCCCAGTTCTTTTTGTATGTGACACATTACATTTAATGTTACCATATGGTCACAATTTTCTTTCAGGGTTAAGCATCCACCTTAGTTTATGTAGCCTTGATGATTGCACTCGGGATCTCTCTGTATTAATGCACCTCAGTTAGAGAAGTTCTACTTCCCCATATTTATTACTTCTCTTTTCTTTTTATTGATATTATTTAGCAAAGAGAAAGATTGACAATCGAATTGAACATTGAACATCGAACATCGGTTGAAAGATAAGGAAGAACAATAGAGTTTAGTTTGATAAAGAGTTTGGCTCAGATCTAAACATTTATGATATTTTATATCATGTTGTTATTGGAGAGGAAACTATTGAGAAACATTTAAAACTTCGAGTTCTGTGAGGGGATTCATCAGTTTTCACCAACCTTTGTGCCCTTTTCAGTTTATATACTCTATAGTTTCAATCTTAAATTTTCAAAAATCATTAAACTCTTATAATGTTGGGAAGCTATTGAGCAGCTGAAACCTACCACTCACCTCTTTAAGTGTTATCCTAATTAAGGAGGGTTCTTGGTATCTAAATAGCGAGAATCCTGTAGGAAACCAGGAATCCACGGCCCCAGCCGAGCAGCCAAAGTCCGCTACTCGCTTCTTTGAGCAATAAGATATAAAATATTTTGATTGTAAGATAAATCAAACTTGTAAGTCTGGTATTTAAATACGGAATATGCAAATTAAAAATCTAAACCGTAACATTGTAATTTAACCTCGTTAAGCAAATTAACATGAATAGAAATCACACCTTTTATGACCATTACGCATCGTTTCTCTCACTAAATTTCAATCAGCGTAAAAACCTACAAACAATTTATTGCACACCCACTTTTGTGTACGTTAAAAATCAAATCCAGAAATGTTATTAATGGTATGAATGGCCTATTCTAATACTAAATTCAGAGTATTTGTTTTGAAATCTTACCGAACATTGATTATACCGTGGCAGACAATGTTGTATTATTAATTGACGGATATCAAACCAAAAATGATGTTAAACCATTGTCTGCCAAAAGAGTTTTAAATTAATAATTTCTCAAGTGCCTGTCGTAAAACTTAACACACCTATTACCTTTTCCTTCTATACTAGACTAGCACATTTCTAAGATCAAAAGCCAGTCTTGTCTCACCTAGAGAGAACAAGGGGCAAATTTGACTTAATTATATCATGCCTTGATGAAACTCGCGAATCCCAGCTACATTGTAGCACCAGAAGTGTTATAAATTAGGACATAACCCGCTCTTCCTACATTTTCTTGTCCAATAATATCGTTATCCTCTCTGACGGGATTAATGTTAGGTATTCTGGCTTCTAACAAAAAGGTTACATTTTAAGAACCCGTTCCACAAATATAATCAAAGGGGATTTTTCATCTCTTTAACCATAAAATAATGAGAAAATTAATTAAACGTTTATCAAATAAAATACTTTGAAGATTAACATATTTTCTTATAGATGTTAAACGTTTGTAACAAAGGGAAGAAATTTCCCTTTGTATAAAAGTTCGCCTCTGCTTTTTATGTTAATTTCCATGTCAAAAGAGCAGAAATCAGCTCACATCGTCCGTGTAACCTGGAAATTGTTGTTTGGCGTTGTAAAACGTAAAAAAAAAGAAACAAAACTTGGTTGACTTCTTTCACTTTGATCATTCATTCGTAACCTTATTAGGGAGTTTTTGTGTTTCAGAATGCCTTCAAATCACGAATTTCTCTTTTCCCACTCTTATTTTTTTTATTATTAAATCATTTTTGGTGCTCAAAACCTCAGACGTCTGCTTTTTACAAAGGAAACAACCAGATGAATGATTATATTTGAACAGAAAAAAAAACCGAGAAATTTTCGGGTTACACTATACAGTAGGATATCAAAGGAGCATTTGAGGATTTTATCTCTGCGAAATTAAATTTGTAGCGGTGAAATTTGTTAATATTCCTTTTATTAATTAATGTTTATTATTATCGCGTTGTTGGCGTATTAATTTCGTGTTTCCCTTTGGGCTTACCCTCTTATAAGCTTTTATATAAAATTTCTTTTCTTGTAATGATTGAAGAAACTAACTCTTAGCTGATGGGAATCTTCAAAGAAGGAATTTCCAGCATCTTATTGTTCTGTTCGCTGTGTACAAGGAGCAGTTTTAATTAAAAACGATGTTTGGCAAATGCGCCTACGATATTTCATACCATAAATTCCTTCAACAATGGAAATCGAAAATTGGGTCAGGACATAAACAATACAAGAAACAGGAAGTAGTTATATGTTGGACGGGCTTGGTCGTTGTAGTAGTATATCTATAGTTGTGAGTTCGCGTACTTTTAGTGTGTGTTATATAACGTGTAGTAAATTCAGAACGAAATGCCCTATAAAGTGCCGCAGGACACGGCAGGACAATTCCGCTAAAGACAATTTATTGATAGCGCTTTGTGTATAGAACGTTCGCAATAAATTTACGTTACGTATTATCTTCTCTTGCGAAAATGCGTCGAATGAAACCCACAAGAGGAAGTTTTTCCTAGCTGCATTAATTTTATTGCCGGTTTTGTAAAAATAAAAATTATTCTCTGTCCATCGCGCTCTTTTTATTTCGATGTGCTGTTGTAGTTGGTTTTTTATTTAATAACAATTTAGAAAAGTTCTCTTTTTATTAAGTAATTCGAAGGTATATAAGCGGAGCACGGCTTATCGAGCGTGTGGGAATTTCAATGGCGTTCAGATAAGAGCTTTTAACTGCCTTACAAAAGCTAAATAAAGACATATTTCCGTATCTATCAACCAGTAAATCACCGTGGGATAAAAATTTGTTAGGCTATTCGTTTAAATGAATAGAACATTAAACGTTTTTTCCCTTTCTTTCAGTTTAATATCAATTTCCAACTTTCATTTATTCTGTGTTTAAATATTGCTCGTCAGATTTGTAGTTTTATTAATTAATAAAGTGGTCGATAGCTATTTATACGCCTACATTTAGAAAAAATCTAAAAGTTTTTAAAAAAACATTATTTTGTCATGATATTGATAAACAAAACTTGAACTTGATGTTTTGCTTGAACACATTAGCAAATTTTTTGTGTGAAATATTTTGCATGAACGGTCGAGTATCACCTTAAAAGTTAAAAGTTCACCCTAATGAAATTGCGACGTTAAATTAACAAACCATGTTGAAGTCGTCATGTCAGAAAAAATTAATCCAACATCAAAAGAAATCGCACTTTTTAATTACAATATTCTTGATCAAATAAGTAGGTCACCTCCTCGGCTATCAACAACAAAAGAATCAACAAAGGAAAAAAGATTCGTTTTGTTGCTAGAAATGAAAAGAAGAAATTCATTGTTCAAGAAATTTCAAATCATTACAAACTGCAACACCCAGAACAAGAAGATCATGCAAACAAGTTTCCTTTATGAGGCACCATAGGAGTAGAGAAAGAACTGTCTGAGGACAGACTCAGAAAACCATTTCTTCCATACTGAACTAAACCGGAGAATTTTTCCTGTTGCATTAGACCGAGATCTTTTTCGTACTGACTCGAACAAGCTAAGTCAAATCAACTCCAGGTAGAGCTACCCGACCCGAAACTCGAGTTTGTGTTGGATCGGACTTCAGTTTAAAAATTTATCAGACTCTTTGGCCCTATCGGGCCGTTTGGACTTTCTAAGCCGTTCGAGCCTGTTGGGCGGCGCGGATCTATCTGACGGTTTAGAACCTGTCCGACCGTTCCTACCTCTCAAGTCGTTTGGCCCTGTAGGGCTTGTTGGACCTATCAAGCTGATCGTACTGACTCAAATCAACTCCAGGTAGAGCTACCCGACCAGAAACTCGAGTTTGGGTTGGACCGGACCTCAGTTTAAAAATTTATCGGACTCTTTGGCCCTATCGGGCCGTTTGGACTTGCTAAACCGTTTGAGCCGGTTGGGCAGCGCGGACTATATGACCGTTTAGAACATGTCGGAACGTTCCTACCTCTCAAGTCGTTTGGCCCTGTAGGGCTTGTTGGACCTATCAAGCTGATCATACTGACTCAAATCAACTCCAGGTAGAGCTACCCGACCCGAAACTCGAGTTTGGGTTGGACCGGACCTCAGTTTAAAAATTTATCGGACTCTTTGGACTTGCTAAGCCGTTCGAGCCTGTTGGGCAGCGCGGATCTACCTGGCCGTTTCGGACCTGTCCAACCGTTTCTACCTCTCAAGTCGTTTGGCCCTGTAGGGCTTGTTGGACCTATCAAGCTGATCGTACTGACTCAAATCAACTCCAGGTAGAGCTACCCGACCCGAAACTCGAGTTTGGGTTGGACCGGACCACAGTTTAAAAATTTATCGAACTCTTTAGCCCTATCGGGCCGTTTGGACTTGCTAAGCCGTTCGAGCCTGTTGGGCGGCGCGGATCTATATGACCGTTTAGAACCTGTCCGACCGTTCCTACCTCTCGAGTCGTTTGGCCCTGTAGGGCTTGTTGAACCTATCAAGCTGATCGTACTGACTCAAATCAACTCCAGGTAGAGCTATCCGATCAGAAACTCGAGTTTGGGTTGGACCGGACCTCAGTTTGAAAATTTATCAGACTCTTTGGCCCTATCGGGCCGTTTGGACTTGCTAAGCCGTTTGAGCCTGTTGGGCGGCGCGGATCTATATGACCGTTTAGAATCTGTCCGACCATTCCTACCTCTCAAGTTGTTTGGCCCTGTAGGGCTTGTTGGACCTATCAAGCTGATCGTACTGACTCAAATCAACTCCAGGTAGAGCTACCCGATCAGAAACTCGAGTTTGGGTTGGACCGGGCCCCAGTTTGAAAATTTATCAGACTCTTTGGCCCTATCGGGTCGTTTGGACTTGCTAAGCCGTTCGAGCCTGTTGGGCAGCGCGGATCTACCTGGCCATTTAGAACCTGTCCGACCGTTCCTACCTCTCAAGTCGTTTCGCCCTGTAGGGCTTGTTGGACCTATCAAGCTGATCGTACTGACTCAAATCAACTCCAGGTAGAGCTACCTGACCAGAAACTCGAGTTTGGGTTGGACCAGACCTCAGTTTAAAAATTTATCGGACTCTTTGGCTGTTGTTGGACCTATCAAGCTGATTGTGTCGGTCGAGTTTTCGTACTGCACCGGAGCGAGATCCGTTTCGTACTAACTCTAACGGGCTATTTTCCTACTGAACCCCACAGGGCAGGCGTTATTTTCCTACTGATCCGGACAAGCATTTTCATACTGAACCGAAGAGAAACATTGTCGTACTGTACCGTAGACGGGATGGGTTTCTTGGTAGCGATCCGTCCCATAGCTAGGGTTTAGGTAAGGGCGGGCTTCAATTTAAAAATTTACCGACCTTTTCGTGCCTACATCGGGTCAATTGGGAATCGGGCAGCTCCCGGCGGATTTCTTCTGGCACGTATGTTTCCCGATGACCTTTCCCCGGCGTGGACTTTTCCCGGTTTGGCCTTCTCCCGGCCGGGAGAAATCCTTGCCGGGATATTTCGTACCGGGAGAGATCCAAGTCGGAAGATATCCGTGCCGGGAAAATTCCGTGGCGGGAAAAATCCATGCCAGGAAAAGGCCGCCGGGAGACGTCCGTGCCAGAAGAAATCCACCGAGAGATGCCCACAACCCGGGTTAATGAAGAAGTTGGAATGAAATAAAATCAAAAATGAAAGAAGCAACAAAAGAGTGGAAAAATAAAGGTACAGTAAAAAGCAATAAAGGATGGTTTGACGTTGACTTCAAAAAGAAGCTTCAGAAAAGAAACACAATGCGGATGACTTTGTTGAGAGACGAAACAGAGGAATCAAAGAATGAATACATGAATCAGAAAATAAGAAAATAAGAACAAAGAGATTACTGAGGGAGAAGAAAAGAAGATATAATAAAGAATTACTAAGAAAGATAGAAGGAGAATTGAGAAAAGATAAATATGGAAAAAGGATAGTAGAAGAAAACTCAATCTTAGACAGATGGTAAGAATATTTTAATGAACTCTTAAATAACCTGGAGGAAGAGGTAGAAGGGGATGAAGTGCAAAGGAACCACCACTAACAGACAGCGCAAAATCAAAGAGAAGAAGAAGAACAACCATCGGACAAAGAAGACATAGAAAAGATTATAAAGAACTTTAAAAATAACAAAAGCCCAGGAAATGAGGGCATAACATCGGAAATGTTTAAATTTAGAGAACTAGAACTAGTGAAGCAGATGCAGAAGCTGATAGAAGAAATATGGATACAAGAACAGATGCCATCAGAATGGACCGAAGCCACGATATGCCCCATATTCAAGAAGGGTGACAGCATATTAAAAATAGGCTAATTAGAAATATGGACAATGTTATCGGTGAATACCAAAGGACAGACAAGGAAGAAGCACGACAGACCAGCTATTCCTGTTACGTGAAAGTCTAACCGAAAGCTATGAATTTGAGAAAGAAAGATATGCCCTCTTGATCGACTTTAAGCAGACCTATGATAGAGTCATAAGGAACGAGCTGTACAAAGCCTTAAGAGAATTGGGAATTAACCAGAAGCTAAGAAATATGGTACAACTAACATTAAGAAAAACCAAGAATAGGGTATGAATAAAAAATAAGACGTCGGAAAAAT
This sequence comes from Ignelater luminosus, assembly GCA_011009095.1. Classification (NCBI taxonomy): domain Eukaryota; kingdom Metazoa; phylum Arthropoda; class Insecta; order Coleoptera; family Elateridae; genus Ignelater; species Ignelater luminosus. Next base: position 134,940 of record VTPC01001382.1, read on the forward strand.
TCGAGGTTAGAGAAGGAGTGAGACAGGGCGACCCATCATCATCAGTGCTATTTAGCCTTATCCTAGAAAAAATAAGAGATGCAAAAATTAACAGAACAGGACTACTATATCAAAGGAACAAGCACCAAATCCTGGCCTATGCCGACGATTTAGTAATCATAGCCCGAAGGAAACGAGAAATAAAAGAAGTAGTCAGGAGACTAGAAGATGAAGCAAGAAAAATGAGTCTACGGATAAATGAGTCAAAAACAAAGTTTATGTCCTGCACAGATCAGGAACTCAGGAAATGGCAATACCTAAACATATACACTGAAAGAGCAAAGATATATAATTTTAAAGAAGTAGAAAGACAACAAAAGTGAGGGTCTATAAGACAGTGATACGCCCAATAGTGACATAATGCAAGTGAGGTGTAGACTCTGAGCGGGTCAGAACAAAACAGTGTTGCAGTATGGGAAAGGAAAGCGTTACGCATGATCTTTCGAAGAAAACTGGTGAACGGGGTATGGTTAAGAAGGACAACAAAAAGTAGAGGAAATATGTGGGGAGGATGCCAGAAACTAGATTACCGATGGCCGTGATGCAGAGAACAAGGAGAGGAAGACCGAAGACAAGATGATGGAATGAAGTGGAGAAGGGATCTAAAACAGCTGAAGATTACTAGATGGAAAGAAAGAGCCTTAAACAAGAATGAATGGAGAAGAACAATCGATCAAGCCATGGGCCTACTATGCTCGACTAAAATCCTAACATTCTATGTATGAGAAAAACACTTAAATGTATAATCTAGAACTATATATATAAAATCTAAAATAAATATTTGAATCATGATGAAAGTCCATAATACATTCTCACGATAATATAATATCAAACAGCCCAGTCTACGTTCATTTATAATGAGTCTCAGGACAAACCTCTGAAAAACACACACTGGGGAAGCCCAAAGAGGAAAATCCCATTTGAGCATTCAAGTGCAACTGAACCCAAAATCTCTATAAAATCACAGATAATACACTGAGCAAAAACTGATCTGAAAGGATCACAACCATATCGATTGTACATGGTGCAACAAGAAACTCGAAAGAATTTTGACTGTATAAAAGCTAATACTCCCGCAAACCGATTTGAACTTTAGAGAAGAGATGACAAAAATCAAAAAATCATAATTACAATTCAAAGATCAGAAATGACTTATTTTCTGTACTGTTACTTTGTGAAACTTCATATTAATAATAAATTATAATAAAACGCAATTCACTACGATAACATCACTTATTTGTTTATTACTCTTCTTCTTTTTCATAGTCTTGCCCATTTATGGAACTTAGCCTCTAGACTTTTGCTTTCCTTCTCTCCTAAAACATCTTCATTGTTTGAACATCCTCAAAGAGATGGTTGTCGATCAGTTGCGTGAATTTATTTCTGTCCTGTATGGCGTCATCGTTGATGCCGATTCTCTGAAGGTCTTTATTAATTTTTATAAGCCAGCTGGTTTCTACTTTCATGGAGAGGGCAAACTTAAGGATTCGTTTGGTGAGCCTGCAATTGTTCATTCGCATTCATTTCTATCAACTTTAAATTCTTCTAATACACTGAGCACTGTTCCTCTGCCTATTGAATTCTATACTATTTTGAAGTCCTCGACATGGTTCTGTGATGATCGAAATCAATGACACCCTTTGTAACATTAACGTTCCTTCTGACTTTCATTGGAAATGTCGACATTTGAAATTCGCCTAAATAGGAGTTTGGAGATCTCCAGGTTTTTTTCTTATGCTAGAAAATGAGTTGGCATTAATTTTAGATCAAATGTTTCACAAAAGCCAATTAATCTTTCTCTGTTCTTATTGGTCCCCTTGTGAGCTGGGTATAATTCTACCCTGACTCTAAATTTTTTTTCTTTGCCAATTTGGGTATTAAAGTCCCCCATTAAAAGTTTGGCTGTAGTTTCTTCCAGTAGTTCCCCAAAAGTTTTTAATGTTTTGGGGGTCCTTCTGGTTGTAGTTGTAGTAAAGATGTAAAGTTCAGTACAGTTTTCTCGGTCTTGATATTGCAGATTTGATTTTATTTCATTTTCAGTTTCTTGTAGGGCTAAAATTTGAACATTGAAATTGTCCAGTGTGTCCGTCAATTGCTTTAATTTGCCAGTCTTGAGAAGTGTATTGATGTGTCGAATCCTTTTTGGCCGAAGAGATTTGGGAGGCTCTGTTACATTCCGCAGA
>VTPC01001382.1:149712-164401 GCA_011009095.1 Ignelater luminosus
AGCTGATCGTACTGACTCAAATCAACTCCAGGTAGAGCTACCCGACCAGAAACTCAAGTTTGGGTTGGACCAGACCTCAGTTTAAAAATTTATCGGACTCTGGCTGTTATTGGACCTATCAAGCTGATCGTGTCGGTCGAGGTTTCGTGCTGCACCGGAGCGAGATCTTTTTCGTACTAACTCGAACGGGCTATTTTCCTACTGAACCCCACAGGGCAGGCGTTATTTTCCTACTGATCCGGACAAGCAACATTGTCATACTGTACCGTAGACGGGATGGGTTTCTTGGTAGCGATCCGTCCCATAGCCAGGGTTTAGGTAAGGGCGGGCTTCATTTTAAAAATTTACCGAGCTTTTTGTGCCTACATCGAGTCAAGTGGGAATCGGGCAGCTACCGGCGGATTTCTCCCGGCACGTACGTTTCCCGATGACCTTTCCCCGGCGTGGACTTTTCCCGGTTTGGCCTTCTCCCGGCACGAAATATCCCGGCAAGGATTTCTCCCGGTACGGATATTTCCAGAGGTTTTGACTATGCTTAGTCCACAATATCAGGTAGTAACATAATATTGAACAGGTTATAACCAGTCATTAGCGAGAGAGCTTGTTAGTTGTTAGGTTAGAGGTTAAGTGAGATGTTAGATTAAAAGTTAGGTTAGAGGTTGGGTTAGAGGTTATAACCAGCTCAATATTATGTTACTACATGATATTGTGGACTAAGCATAGTTGAAAATAGTTGAAATTTTACGTGAATGCCGCGAAATATCCGTGCCGGAAAAATTCCGTGGCGGGAAAAATTCATGCCAGGAAAAGGCCGCCGGGAGACGTCGGTGCCAGGAGAAATCCACCGAGAGATGCCCACAACCCGGGTTAATGAAGAAGTTGGAATGAAATAAAATCAAAAATGAAAGAAGCAATAAGAGAGTGAAAAAATAAAGGTACAGTAAAAAGCAATAAAGGATGATTTGACATTGAGTTCAAAAAGAAGCTTCAGAAAAGAAACACAATGCGGATGACTGTTGAGAGACGGGACAGAGGAATCAAAGAATGAATACATGAATCAGAAAATAAGAACAAAGAGATTACCAAGGGAGAAGAAAAGAAGATATAATAAAGAATTACTAAGAAAGATAGAAGGAGAATTGAGAAAAGATAAAAACGGAAAAATAATAGTAGAAGAAAACCCAATCTTAGACAGATGGCAAGAATATTATAGTGAACTCTTAAATAACCTGGAGGAAGAGGTAGAAGGGGATGAATTGCAAAGGAACCACCACGAACAGACAGCGCAAAATCAAAGAGAAGAAGAAGAACAACCACCGGACAAAGAAGACATAGAAAAGATTATAAAGAACTTTAAAAATAACAAAAGCCCAGGAAATGAGGGCATAACATCGGAAATGTTTAAATATAGAGAACTAGAACTAGTGAAGCAGATGCAGAAGCTGATAGAAGAAATATGGATACAAGAACAGATGCCATCAGAATGGACCGAAGCCACGATATGCCCCATATCCAAGAAGGGTGACAGCATATCAAAAATAGGCTAATTAGAAATATGGACAATGTTATCGGTGAATACACAGACAGACAAGGAAGAAGCACGACAGACCAGCTATTCCTGTTACGTGAAAGTCTAACCGATAGCTATGAATTTGAGAAAGAAATATCTGCCCTCTTCATTGACTTTAAGCAGACCTATGATAGAGTCATAAGGAACGAGCTGTACAAAGCCTTAAGAGAATTGGGAATTAACCAGAAGCTAAGAAATATGGTACAACTAACATTAAGAAAAACGAAGAATAGGGTACGAATAAAAAATAAGACGTCGGAAAAATTCGAGGTTAGAGAAGGATTGAGACAGGGCGACCCATCATCATCAGTGATATTTAGCCTTATCCTAGAAAAAATAAGAGATTCAAACATTAACAGAACGGGACTACTATTTCAAAGGAACAAGCACCAAATCCTGGCCTATGCCGACGATTTAGTAATCATAGCCCGAAGGAAACGAGAAATAAAAGAAGTAGTAAGGAGACTAGAAGATGAAGCAAGAAAAATGGGTCTATGGATAAATGAGTCAAAAACAAAGTTTATGTCCTGCACAGATCAAGAACTCAGGAAAGGGCAATACCTAAACATGTACACTGAAAGAGCAAAGATATATAATTTTAAAGAAGTAGATAGATTCACGTAAAAACATCTCAAGAAAAACAAAAGTGAGGGTCTATAAGACAGTGATACGCCCAATAGTGACATATGCAAGTGAGGTGTAGACTCTGAGCGGGTCAGAACAAAACAGTGTTGCAGTATGGGAAAGGAAAGCGTTACGCATGATCTTTCGAGGAAAACTGGTGAACGGGGTATGGTTAAGAAGGACAACAAGAAGTAGAGGAAATATGTGGGAAGGATGCCAGAAACTAGATTACCGATGGCCGTGATGCAGAGAAAAGGAGAGGAAGGAAGGATCTAAAACAGCTGAAGATTACTAGATGGAAAGAAAGAGCCTTAAACAAGAATGAATGGAGAAGAACAATCGATCAAGCCATGGGCCTACTATGCTCGACTAAAATCCTAACATTCTATGTATGAGAAAAACATTTAAATGAATAATCTAGAACTATATATATAAAATCTAAAATAAATATTTGAATACCAAATCATAATCATGATGAAAGTCCGTAATTAATTCTCACGATAATATAATATCAAACAGCCCAGTCTACGTTCATTTATAATGAGTCTCAGGACAAACCTCTGAAAAACACACACTGGGGAAGCCCAAAGAGGAAAACCCCATTTGAGTATTCAAGTGCAACTGAACCCAAAATCTCTATAAAATCACAGATAGTACACTGAGCAAAAACTGATCTGAAAGGATCACAACCATATCGATTGTACATGGTGCAACAAGAAACTCGAAAGAATTTTGACTGTATAAAAGCTAATACTCCCGCAAACCGATTTGAACTTTAGAGAAGAGATGACAAAAATCAAAAAATCATAATTACAATTCAAAGATCAGAAATGACTTATTTTCTGTACTGTTACTTTGTGAAACTTCATATTAATAATAAATTATAATAAAACGCAATTCACTACGAAAACATCACTTATTTGTTTATTACTCTTCTTCTTTTTCATAGTCTTGCCCATTTATGGAACTTAGCCTCCAGACTTTTGCTTTCCTTCTCTTCTAAAACATCTTCATTGTTTGAACATCCTTAAAGAGATGGTTGTCGATCAGTCGCCTGAATTTATTTCTGTCCTGTACGGCGTCATCGTTGATGCCGATTCTCTGAAGGTCTTTATTAATTTTTATAAGCCAGCTGGTTTCTACTTTTATGGAGAGGGTAAACTTAAGGATTCGTTTGGTGAGCCTGCAATTGTTCATTTGTAGAATTCTAACCTCCTTTTCCTGAAAGTATCTGTTATTTTTTCAGAGTATTGATATAATTCCAGCGATTTCCTTTTCATTCAAATTGCCCCTATGCAGACTAGACCAAAAATTTTCCTAAGGCTTTTTCTTTCTTGCCTCTGGAATTTAACTTATGACGTGGTGTTGGTTAATGTTTGTTTGATTGGTTCTCTGGTTTTTCTATCAACTTTAAATTCTTCTAATACACTTAACACTGTTCCTCTGCCTATTGAATTCTATACTATTTTGAAGTCCTCGACATGGTTCTGTGATGATCGAAATCAATGAAACCGTTTATAACATTAACGTTCCTTCTGACTTTCATTGGAAATGTCGACATGATCTATTTGAAATTCGCCTAAATAGGAGTTTGGAGATCTTCAGGTTTTTTTCTTATGCTGTTTCACAAAAGCCAATTAATCTTTCTCTGTTCTTATTGGTCCCCTTGTGAGCTGGGTAGAATTCTATCCTGACTCTAAATTTTTTTTCTTTGCTAATTTGGGTATTAAAGTCTCCCATTAAAAGTTTGGCTATAGTTTCTTTCAGTAGTTCCCAAAAGCTTTTAATGTTTTGGGGGTCCTTCTGGTTGTAGTTGTAGTAAAGATGTGAAGTTCAGTACAGTTTTCTCGGTCTTGATATTGCAGATTTGATTTTATTTCGTTTTCAGGTTCTTGTAGGGCTAAAATTTGAACATTGAAATTGTCCAGTGTGTCCGTCAATTGCTTTAATTTGCCAGTCTTGAGAAGTGTATTGATGTGTCGAGTCCTTAAAAATTTTTCCTTTTTGGCCGAAGAGATTTGGGAGGCTCTGTTACATTCCGCAGAATCCGATAACCGAGGTAACCTAGTACACCACCTAGGGCCTGGGGTGAGTGCTTCGTTCCCATTGATTTCCACCATGCTAATAAGTTAAAGATAATGTAGAGATCGACCTTGGTCGAACTCAATGTTACATCTGAGGTGTTGAGCCTTAAAGGTGCCTTAAGATGTTTCACGGCTTTCGCCAACCCCCTTTTATCCAGGCTTGGGACTGGCAACAGTGACTTCTGAACTACTCAATTCGTCCAGCCGCCATTGCAGGCGGAGTTATTTGTTTATTATTGTTATTTATAAAGTGAGGTTAACCTAGTGAAATTGTGATTTATAATCAATATTTTCATAGCCTTATATAACTGTTGTATTAATGCAGTCGGTGTAGATCGACTGACTAATATCCAGTTAGCCAAATACAGAATTTAGTCTATAGATTGTTTTAGTTTCAAGATTTTGTCTTAATTTCATGTCGATGAGAAATATTTGACAGGAACAGAAAAGGTCAAAATCTGCTTAGTTTGACCTGAATTGCGCAAAGCCTGAAGATGGCTTTTTAGAAGCTGATATTACTCCTACGATTGAATGAAATAATTTCGTGCACATAATAGACGGAGGCTTTTTGGGGTCTAATAATATTTTCTGGTATTTTCTGTTTTTCTTTCTCTGTTAAAAGCTGTGCGTTTAATTTTTATCTTGCTGCATTATGAAGTTAAACTCCAGAACATTGTAACATCCTTAAGGATGCCTTTGTACATTTTATTTAGAATGTCATCGATTCTAAACAGCTCTCTTATATTTTAGATACGAAAACAATCCCACACCTCAATATTTTTATCTACTTTCTAAACCAAAGTAACCGCGCAACACTTTTTTATTGTTGTTTTTCAGAATATAAATATTTCTTTTTGTATCAAAACTTCAAAGATTCTTCTGTCTATAAAACCTTGACCGAGCCAGCTTTTGTCTAATTTTGGTGCTTTATTGACTATTTCAACCGCTTGTTCTTGTTAACTAACCGAAACAAGGGTTTTCGGTTTGCTACCTTTTCATAAACGTTAGCCTCATGTAGCCTTTTCTTAATTGTTGTTAAGAAACTGTCTTTGAACAGTTATTTAATAATTCCGCACAATTTGTGGAAAAGGGAAAGTCTTTACCTTTGTCCACTATGAAAAATCATTTTTCTAATATTCATTCTTACATTTCGTTTTCTCGTCGTTTATATTCATTTCTTGCAATGTCTAACAAACTTAGTGATCAGGAATACGCCAAAAAATATTCGTTTATGGTTTTTGCAATGGTAGTGCTATTTGTACAGTTGATTGATCAAAGAGTACCTGAACTCAATAATTCAAGAATTATTTCAGTTTTGACACATTCTCCGTAGGTTTATCTTCCTTCTTGAACCACCTGTTTAAAGTATGCCCTATAGATAGCTGAACTATTTTAAATTAACGTGTCCTAATTGAAAATGAAAGTTAAAAATTCGTTAGATAAACAAACATTTTTTCTTCTGGAAATGTCATACCAGTAAACAATATTCGCTTTAGTGTAGAAATGCTACGATGTAAAAAAGAAGCATGAGTGTTAAACAAATATAATTCAGTTTTGCTTAAATAAGGATAGACCAACGCGAAAGGAAGACGTACCACCATCGTGCACTGGACGGAATTTCAAAAAGTACGTTATATGGTATCGTAGAACGGTACGAAGCAACCAAAGCAACTTGAGTATTGTCAATTATCAGGACACCTTGGGCTAATATCTTCAACAAAGGTTGAGCCTCGAAGTTATAGGTCTTTAAATGTCAACCTTGTCTTTTCATTCAATATCTAACTAATACAGTAGAAACCTCCAAAACAGCGTATGCCAAATTTAAGTCAAAAAACTGACATTCATTTTTGGTGAATGGTCTTGAACTTTTGGGCTACAATATAACTATACTAAGCGATTTTGGCCGAAATAAGCAAAAGTTGACAGTTGAAGAAACATTAGCTACTGTACATTATTTTGTTTGGTCACTATTGCATACTACCTACCGTACTGTACCTTAGAACATCTTGTATCTTGCAACATATCTTTGTTATTCTGGAAATTTCTTTGGCGTAATAATGTGGTAATGGCTCAGTAAGATGGTTAAATGTTTTAAAGCGAACTCCAGTATTTTGCATAGTAGTTTGGTAGAACTCGGAATTTCTATCGGTTGGTACACTGAGAATAAAAATTCCTAATAGGCAGCTACTGTCTTTTGGTAGCTTTTCGCCTGTCCAGCCTGAGGTAAACTGAATTAAAATCTTTGTGCCCTCTTATCTCATATGGGATAAGCAAGGGAAAACTGAATCGTTTTTAATTTTCTAAAGAAGGCTAATGGAAGGCAAAGCTTTCGTTTTTGGGTTACCGCAGGTGGCTTTTTGGAAAGCGCAGCTTGACGTATTTTTGCATTTTGTTTTCTTAAGAAGGTTAACGTAGCCCGAATCCTTACCTTGGTCTGTCGGAAAGCAAAATTTCGAGGGTTTCTAGTGAGCAACCTATTTCTCTGAGTTCAGAATTTCTTGCATTACTAAAATAGAAATCCTACTTAGCATATTTTTGTCTACGTATTTATTATGATATGTTGGCGTCGCGTCGGATGTAGCAGCAGCTACCATAGCGATGAAAGGCTGTGGTTCATTAAATGATAGAATTCAAAGGAAATGAGCTAATCGGTTTTTTTTAAATTGAAACAGTTTTTATTAGTCTATGATGGAGAATACACCTAAAAAATGACCAATCGATTATGTTATCATTCTGTGCACTAGAAAGAGGACCGTTTGAGATTTGATTTCGTGGGATAATAATCAACAATAACCGGATAAATGTCTAAGTTACTCAAAACTTTTTTTCTTTCCATTTGAACTGAAGTTCTGATTGTTTTAAATTAATTTAGCTTATCCGGATTAACTTATCAAAGGATTTTATGGGCCAAAGATTTGAAACTCGTGAATAGATCGATGTAGAGAAACGAGACGTAGTTTAATAGATCTAGCTGGGCAAAATAAAAAAATTCAGTTTTGTGTACTTTTAATGTCGTTACGTGGTAATTTTTCATGAAGTTTAGGAAGCCTTGTTAAACGCACTTTTGTAATTTTCCGCTATTTCATAAAAGAAAAGTTCATAACAATTATTAAAGAAGCATTTGCGACGCACCCTGCTGCTTCCGTATAAGGAAGAAAAAAGAAAGCAAAAATGGTAAATACTTTTTCCAGTACTGTAATGAAGTTAGAATACGAAAAAGAGTTCTCGAGAGGTTTTCATTTTTATATATTTTTTTCATATTTACGTAACGAAGCTCAATTCTTAACTAAGTGATGTTTTGGAGTGCAGATTTATTCAAATGTATTCGTCTAATTTTTTGTTGAGTATAATTGAGTTTTCAACTTCTAAACGTGGCAACTTATTCGTAATTTTTCATTCGTACATAAATCGTTTTTAAAGCTTTTCCGTTTACTCATGTTTTCATTATTATTTTGAATTTTCATTTGCCTTTGTTATAATATACGCGTAAAGCCTTAACATTAAATCTGACATAATTGGAGAAACGTACGCGTATCTAGAAAGACAAGTCACAGCAAACAATGGTATGTATATAAAAAGAATTCAAATGCGTATTACTGATTGTAGAATTTTTACCTTTTTTTGTTCTGTATATTTAAATAATAAATTCAAGACGTTTTAAAGTTAGTGCCGAATCGAAAAAGGGGCACAAGAATTCTAAAACTAATTAAATTTAAAGTTCTGTCAAGTTGTAAGAAATTGGCAAAGACAAAATAATACCAACATTTTACGAAAGAATGTCAGAATTTAGAAAAGATAAGATGGGTCAAAGTTAGGAGTATTACACAACAGCAATTCAAATGAGGAAACTTGTACAAATAGGAAAAAGACTAAAGTTTTACTTTTAGTGCTCAAGATGTATTGAGTAATTGTTAACATTAAAACTGACAACACAACATTCATTTATTTAAGAGTCAAACGTTGCGAAAATTGCGTTAACTTCTGAATGGACCGACTACTTGTAATAGTTTTTTGGAATATGTACAGATACTACAGTAGTAAACCAACAAACGCCTTAATTTCATTCTTATTACGGTTATCAATTAAACTTATTTTTATTCAACTCTATGGTAAACATCAGGAGGTTACTTATCGACATTATTACTTCTAATTCGAATTGCACTTATTGTAATTCATTCTTTTTAGCTTTGCTCCAAAATCTTTTAACATAAGATCGTGCATCTCTCCATTAAGAGTTTTAAAGCTTTTAGGATCAGTTCTTCACTTCAAGTTCAAATTTTAATGGAGGTTCAACACCGTAGAAACAATGTCATCTTACCTTGCCATCTAGAGCCGAACTCTTAGCAGAGCACAGGTTTACAGAAAAAAGTAACAACTTAGAGAGGATGAACTCAAAGATATTTTAAGTTTCATTACTAAGGAAAACTATGAAAAGCCTCAGTGCGAACAGTCAAATTTCAATTCGAGAATTCCGGATGTAAACGCAATATACTAACTGTGAAGCTAAGCCACAGGATGAGACAGCTCACTAAAGCTATCTGCCAGACATTAGATTATTTTCAAACTATAGGAAATTGCGAACTAGAATAAGTAATTGCAGATAAACCTAAAGAGAAGAACGGAAAAGAAGTTTCGTGTGGTGTCCGTTCGAGGCAGACGTCGCGCTCCCTAACTAGTGTTTGCACTTACCCGCGTCAAGCACGTCCGGCCTACCCGGAAACTTTAATCCGGGTGGCGTGTTCTTCTGCAGCCACTTCTGTCCACTCCACTGTCCACTTCGAGCCGGGTACCCCCTACTTAGGGCAGCAGGCCCTTTCTACCCTCGTACGTCGTTGTCTAGAGGGAGAGGTGCGAGTGTTGGCGCGGGTGTTTGATTTCTGTGCTCGCTCATCGAACGCGTCCTGGGCCGCGGCGTTAGTAGATTTGCGACCTCGAAGTCCCCACTGCCACTGTTTCCGTCTGGGCCTAGCGGTTGTGACCCTGAAAACCATTTGTATGCCGTTTCCATCTGTTACCTCGAGTGCAGTTCTCCTCCTGCGTACGTTGTTTACTTCAGAGCCAACATGGGCAAGAACCACCAGTCTTCAAGACTCCACCGGCAACCAACCGCTAAGCTAGCAGGCACCTCCAACATATCGGGGTCACGAATTCCCAAATACCACAACTTTGCATTTGCCATTGGAAATCAACAACAGCCGCTCGAGATCGAAATCGCTTCCGTCCATCATAATCAGAAGCCTGCGGCAAACCGAACATCTTCAAGAAAAAGCTTGACAACCATCAACTCAAGCCCTTTATCAGCAAAAACTTCAGGTACTTATTACAAATTGATCGAATTACATCAACTACGCTCACTCCAAGATAAATAACCTCCGCCTCCACCGGACGCTGTTACCACCACCATTCATGCTGCAAGACCTTCAATACACCATCTGCTGCTGCACCAAGTTCACCTAACCTAATTTATTTTTCCGCATCCAGTACTGAGATCGTATTCTGCCTCGCACTCCAAGATACCCACTGAATTATCTAGGCTAAAGTAGCCCCTGGGAGCTTAGAACGACCTCCCGTCTTCGGCGCAGGAATAAACATTGACTTGTCTTGTCTTGTCGTGAAAGAAGAAAGATGTTAAGAAAAGTTGACAAAGGAGAAGACAACAGCTGCATCTTCTTCAATTAAGGACAGAGATCAGTAGAAAACAATTGGTGATAACATGACCGTAAATTATAACTAGCTGTAGAGACAATAAAGCACTAAGCTATGGTAACGCCTATATACTTGCGTGCCAAAATGAGCACGATGCTGCAGAGAGTAAACCAATACAAAACTGAGACATTCCAACTACGAAAACACAAGTAGATTGGTCGATAGGTTTAAAGGTAAGTATTAGGAAGGTTTCACCACGACAGCCGCAGCAGAAGAAACGTGGATTCTCTAAAGAGTTATGTAAGGGACGATAGAGTAGAAAGAGAGAGAAGGAACCCTTGTGACACAAAGCATGATGAAGGGAGCAAATATAAGCCGAGGATTTGAAGATTCTTGGCAATAAAAAGGACACTGTGAGGCGAAGCTCATTGTAAATCTTAGGCCATCACAGGTGGCTCGAGGGAATACAAAGTCCGACCTGTCATCGTATTTAGCTTTTCTGAAAAGGACCACTAAACAGTAAAACTCGAAGATCAATGGAATACGAAACCGATCCTAGGCTACCTTAGGCACGACCCACGTTTACATTCATCTCTCTTGATAAAATCAATGGTGGGCAAGGCCCAACCTTGAACTATCACAAGTGGTCCGTTAGAACGCGAAGCCCAAGCCATATTTGAATCTTTTAGAGAAGGTACACATCACGCCTACTATTTTATCAGAACACTGAAAAGTTCATATCGCACTAGCAGCATGGATACCTATTAAGAAGAATGCAGACAGAAAATATGGCTAATGAACGAAAAGATTCTGCAGTATGATATTACTGAAAACATTTGAATAGTGATGAGCGATGAATTTTGTGGTTTTTGAGACTGAACCGAAAGCTTTCGTAGATTGTCGAATTTAATAAATTCCTTGTTATCAAAACATATCATATCATGAGAAAAGCAACTAGTCCATAATGTAGACAACAATACAGATCGTCTGATTTAGTCATCTAACAGACCGATAGTCGGACCACCTGATCTTATGAAATTGACTTAGCCACCTGAACAAAACAGACGGTCTGTAGATTAACAATTGGCAAAGTTACTCGTTTGGTAACCCGTTGAAAGACAAAATCCAATTTGGTTTGCTTTTAGTTTTCTTGAGGTTTACGAAGAACAGAGCTTGATTGTAGATTGCCGCAGGTAGTCAGTTACATGGCAGAGTTAGACTGACGTTTGTATTTAGCGTCCTTAAGATTAATTGAGGGTAAAGCCACGCCACTGTTTGTATTTAGTTTCCAGGACGGAATCCGACCTGTATTCGTAGTTAACTCTGTTCAGGAAATTACTGAAGAGAGTGAAATTTGACTTTGAGCCATTGTAGGTATTCCATTAGAAAGTAAAGTTAGATTAGTCTTCCTTATGAAAAGTAATGTAAGACAGAGCTCTACCTGTTTATAGTTAGCATTTTAAAAAGATTACTGTAGGCCGAAGCCTGATTGCTGGACCACTGCAATGCGAGTGGCTCATTGGAACTCGACTTTAGGCCACCGCGAGCAATATGTTGAGGGGCCGAGCCAGACCAGTGTTTGTAATTGGCTTCTTTAATACCTACTTTTACAATCGTTGTATACGCTTATCTAGGATATTATTGCTATGAATACAATTGTGAGAATGGCAATAACACCCTAGAAAAAACATTAATGGAGGGCGAAACCCAATTAAGAAAACTAATGCGGCGCGAAGTCTGACCTTGAGCTGCCGCAAGTGACCCATTAACAGAAGACAAAATGCAGTGAATAGCAGAGCCCGACTAATGCAGTCTGAACTGTAGACTACTACAGGTTTGAGGTGGAGCCTAATCTCTGTTCTTAATTAGTTCTCTTGATAGATGAAGCTTGAGCGTGAAAATCAGAGGAAAGACTTTTGGAAACTGTAGGTGGCTTGGTAAAGGGCGGATTTCAATCCGTGTTTGTATTTAGCTTTCTCTAAAAGGTCCATGCAAGACAAAATTTGACTTTTGAGCCACACAAGGTGATTTGTTGTACTTGTAGAGTAGAACCTGATCTCTGTTTGTATTTAGCTGTCTTGGAAAGGATCATGAAGATCGAAACCAATTGAGTTTACACGTGACCTGTTGAAGGATGAACTATGATCTATCTTTGTATTTAGCTATCTTAAGAAAGTTCATAGTAGACGAAGTTTAAATTTGGACCACCGCTGGTTGTCTATTAACGGACGGAACCAAATCCGTGTTCATGGAAGGTTAATGGAAGTCCGACTTTGATTCGTTGGAAAGTTGAGCTCTATATTTGCCTGTATCTAGCTCTTTTTAGAATGTTCGACTGCATGCGACCGCAGGTGGGCGTTGGAGATCAGACCCCAGTCTATGAACATTGTTTCAAGATTATTTATTGTAGCAAAAAGGGAAAACTACGTTTTTTTAGCTTTTAGCTATGAAAATCAGAAATGCTCGTTTTCGCTGCCCTTGAACAACAAAATTCGTACGGAGAAAAAGGAAAATCTGAAAACTTGGTTGAAAATGAATCAGCTGCAAGATCATGCGATCTGCCTTAGATCAGACAGACTTCAAAGAATATTGAACTCTTCTAACAACTTCTCATCGGCACTGCTCAGCCGCTTTAACGATTAGATCCAGTGTGAACACGCACGTGAAGAACGTTAAGGCTGTCTGCTGTGACTGATCACACTTTCAGTTGCAAAAATTGTCACCACACCAAGCGATGATAAAAATGCTTCCTTCACAAACGTTTCTTTCGATGGGAAACGCTACACCGAGGGACAATTATCTTGCATGCCAAGAAGCACGAAGCTAAGGACGTCCTTGTGCTTTACGCTTCTTGAAATCACTTTGGCTAAGCTAACCGGAACAGGTAGCAAACGCCGCTATATATTGGAGCTCACCTGATTGTTATTAGCTCTTGGCGAAGAACGATCCCAGGCGCTACACGGCTTTCACGTCTCACCACATTCTACTTGAATTCCATTGGGATAAAAAAAAGCGTTCAAAACGACGTAGAAGCTAAGTCAGCTTTTCTTGAAATATCTTTTTCCTTCTCGGAACTTTTTAAGAAAATGATCTTGAACGATTCACAGCTCGGATGTACACAATTCAAAGATAGAAAATGAGTGTTTGGATCAAGAATACGCTGCGGTGCACTGATACCTCTCCCGATCCCTCCGTAAAAAGTTGGAAGAAGGAAAATTTCGAGTAGAAGCCAGCATGAAATATAGAAGGAGCTTGAAAATTGCGATTGCAAGTCGAGTTGTTTGTTGGCTGCTGCAAGAATTGGAGATCAGTATCAATGTAGTTTTTCGTTCATAATTGGTTTCTAGAGATTGTTTTAACTGGTTTTATTTATTCAGTTTGGCTGCGACTGATGACATGGACGACTGGGAGCTCCTGGGTGATGACTGACGTCTACAGGTACTAGAAACTTTGAAACTTTGGACGCCATTTTTAATTTTAAGGACCGAAGGCTCTAACACCACAACTCAGATTGTTCTAAACGGTCTAAATGGTTTACTTTAACCAATTTGTGCCAGATTTGTCTACGTACCGCTTCCATCCAGTAGTTTGTCTGAGTACTACTACTAACTACTTCAACTCGATATCACCCGTATGACGCGTTGTGTACCAAATAGTCATAGTTTCATTCGGCCAGCACAGTTCCAAATTGGCCCGCGTCGAGCTTTAGTTGCCCTCCTTCTGCACAAGATTATTGACTTGGTAATTCTCGATCTTTTTGCCTCGGTATACTTTGAGAGCTCGTGTGCATCCAAAACGATAACCCAAAATGCTAAGGAGTTTCTCGAAAAACCTAACTCAATAGAGCGGATAGAAACAGACAATAATCTGCCGCTCCACACTACTCTGAGTTTTAGCTCCAAAAACTATAAAATAGTTGGAGGACGGATTCCGATTTAGGATTTCTTGAGAAGGTTTCGTCAAAACAAATATTGATTCGTGTTCTTGGAATCCGTATTTAGCCCCTCTAGCAAGGTAATTGATGACGAAGCCAACCCTACTTCGGGCCATCCTTGGAAATCAGGGTCCGTCTTTGTGCATATTTAGTTTCCTAGGAAGGTTGATAGAGCACCAAACTGCTTGTTAGACTTGCTTCCAAACAGAGCGAATTTTTACGATCGGTGATACTCCTACTTGTACGCCAAGAGATTAAAAGAAGAAGATCGTTTTAACTACGACTTAGCTGAGTCAGAAGCTAGGCAGTATAACTGCGACAGGTCTAGTTAATGTACAAAAACTTTCCTTTCAAGCATTTAAATATCATAGTTAAGAGTTTTTCAGACTTGACTTCGGTTAATTTTTTCAGTTACTGCGGTATTGATGTAGTTTGCTCTTTTTGAGCCCTAAACATTAAAAGATTGAATTAGGCAACTAAGTTAAATTGTCTTTCCAGCCTTGTCGCTATTGTTAAAGAGCATAATGCGTGTTTGCAGTGCAGAGATGACTGGGAAATCTGTTTAGTATGAGAGGAAAAAAGGTGAATTGCTGTGTTTGGTTGAAGGATGCGCAAAGCAACTTTATCTGCTTCTATAGTGTTCACTGCCAACTCCAACATCTACTTGCAGAAATGTTATTGTTGTGAAACATCCTTTTGGTCGTGTTGAAATTTGTTAGGAAATCGATCAATCAGTCTGTGAACTATCCTAGATGCTAGATCATGGTAACTTGGTGGAATTTATAAAAATAATGTAATAATTTAAAAGATGAATTTCTAGCTGTTTTCCAA
>VTPC01001382.1:169259-189370 GCA_011009095.1 Ignelater luminosus
GTTCCCCAGTTTGAGAAATATCTGGCGGGAAAAAGATTTTATTCAAACGAGGAGGTGATTGCAGAAACGAATGGCTATTTTTCAGACTTGGACAAATCCTATTATTCAGAAGGGATCAACAAACTAGAGCAGCGTTGGACGAAGTGTATAAGCCTAAAAGGAGACTATGTTGAAAAATAAAAAAGGTTTACCCCAAACAATTAAGCCGGACTCCTCTGGTTATCGGTATTTTTACGGATATTTGCTCTAGCTTTATGTAGATCATTGCATTATAAATATTTTCTTTTAAGTTTTTATATCCGCTGTGTATTCTTGCACAATTGACTAGTGATCTGAATATTGCCTTGGTTTCCACAGAGTCAAACGCCTTTTCATAGTCAATAAAGGCCATTGTGTGATATGTTTCATGATTTGTAGATGATTATACGTGCTAAACCTGATCTGAGCCCGGCTTGTTTAATTGGCTGATTATCATCAATTTTCTTTGTAACTCTGTTAGTTATTACTTTAATGCACACTTTGTATAGGCAAGATAGCAGGTTTATCGTTCTGTAATTGCCCAAGTTGGTTATGTCACCCTTTTTATGTATGAGAATTGCTTCTGCTATTTCCCAAAAGTTTGGTACTTCCTTGCCTTCTAGACATTTGCAATACAAAATAGTCATTTTCTCATAGAGCTCACTTCCTGCTTCTTTTAACATCTCTATTGTAATACCATCTGGTCCAGCGGCTTTATTTCTTCTCATTTCCCTCACTGCATATTTTATCTCATTTACTGTTATGTTCGGGATCTCCTCTGATCCAATATTTTGCACTTTCTTTCTTGAATTAGCTAATTAGATTTATACAGTTTTGTGTAGTATCTTTTAATTTCCTCTTTTATTTCAATTCTGTTTGTAATAATTTTGTTTCCTAAGCCCTTGATTTTTATGATTTTTTTGTTGCTGTATATGTACTTCCTGCTGTCTTTTCGGATTTCTTTCTTTTTTAATTAGCTTATTTAACTCTGCTCTGTTTTATCTTTGTTGGCGTGGACTCTCAGGTTTCTTCGTTTCTCTATCATCTCTTGTGTTTTGTTACTAATTCTATTCTTAAGTGCTTATCTTCTGGTAGCTAACTTATGTATTTATTATCATCAGCCAATCTCATTGCCTTCGTTCATTCTTCTTGGTGTAGTATTTTGTTTTCTGACAGCTTGCTAGTGTCTATTGTTTTACATTTTGTTTTGAATGTTTGGGTTCGGACTGGAGGTTTACATATCTGTCTTCCAACTGTGCATTGATTTAGGATCGTTATATCTTGATCAGCATCATGATAATGCTAATCATAAAGTGGCAAAATCCTAGCCTTTCGAGCACATATACAATCTCAAATAGCTTTTTAATATCAGAACTGCTTTGCTGGACGTGCACTAAGATGAGTCAATCAAAGTGAGAAACCCTTAAAACCGACATAACACTTGTGAAGCATCTACAGAAGCAATCGAAACTGGTCTTTAGTTCAAGGACGCACCAAGACTACCTTTCTTGGGTACAGGCCCGAGCAAGCTTTGCTGTGATTACTTTTTCAGATAGATTGAACGGAAGAAGAATCTCACAACCCTAGTAGAAACAGTATGGTGTTTTATTGTTGCAGCTAATTTCAAAACGTCGAGCGCAGAAAACAAACCAGATTTCATTTTGAAAGATGTAATCACTGTTATGAACTGTTTGCTCACAATAAAGGAATGCAGTAATTATCAGAACACTGTAATTAAGTTATCAGAAAAAAGTACAAAAATCTAATTCTAATTCAAGACTTGAAGAAAATATGAATGAGTCTTAATACTGATAGTCCATATATACAAACATTCAGAAAGATATTCTTGGTGTCTTGAGATCGAACTCACGGGGTCATACGACTTCCTTACCTGATATCTAAATTGAAAGAGTGAAAAAAAGCAAGACACTTGGTTCAAGTACAGTCTAAATTTCCCAGTTGCTATCATCATGTCAATACGTTCAATTTATCAAAGACCTGTTTTTGTTTACCTTTCTTAGGACCATCTGCAAACGACATTAATTTCTGAAACTTTCATTCAAAGGCTGGTAAGGAATGTCAAGGATTATGGAAGGTGTCAGTGCTTTCATAATAACAAAACCTCGAGAAATGCTCACTGTATATAAGCTCTCCCAGCAAATCCTATTTTCACGTCAATGTTGCGTAACCTCTGGGTACGCTAAGCAGCGGACGTAAAAGGGTAAAACGCGAGTTCCTGGCGCCTTAAAATAACCGGGACATATTGACTAAGGGAGTAAACCCTGACGAAAAATTCCGATCCTCCTGGTAAGGGGTTGTGGCGATGGGCCTGTTTTTCATGTAATAGAAAACAAGGAAAATGCAAATCCTCTGTAAGGACGGATTAACTGGAAAACGACAAAGGAAAACGGAAACGGCTAATGAACTTCGGAACGATCAGTGCACAAGAATGCAGAGGAAAATTAACGGAGATTCTTCATGAACTAGACGAACACTATCTAAAGGTAGTAGCTCTAACGGAGACAAAAAAGAAAGGAACTTATATTGAAATAATCGGCACCTGTTTACATCTGTATAGCGGAGTACCATGCAGGGTGTACAGAATAAAACATATAAAAAATAAAGTAATTAGAAGACGCACAAAAAGGACAGATACAACAACAGAAAGAATAGAAACAAGGCAAGTGGTATGGTACGGATACGTAAGGAAGATGACAGATGGCCAAAAACTGTTATTAATTATGAACAGGCTTAAAAAAGAAGACGAAGAAGACCAATCAATATTAACATGGATAAGTGGAATAGTGGCAACAATGAGAGATAGAGCTATTGATGAAGAAGAATGAAAAGATAAGAAAACATGGTGATCGAAATGCGGGATGCGACAGAAGCTGTAGGACCCCCGCTAATATATATATATATATATATATATATAGCGGAGTACCAAAACACCAGCATGCAAAACGAGGAATATCCATAGTAATAGAGAAAAAACTGAAAACCAGAATAACAAATTGGAAGGCGACAGACGAAAATACACTGAAAGTAACTGTATTGGCAATATATGGATTGCAAATGATGCCCCTACTAATAAAAAAAACTGTTTTTCTAAACAATTAACCAAGAAATAACAAAAATTGGGAAAACAACAGAGAAATAATAATTTTATTAGACCCCAACAGTCGGACGGGAAGAACAGAAAACAGCGATATCATAGGACCGTTTGGAGAAGAAACAACAAATGACAATGGCGAACGGCTCAAAGACCTATGCAAACAACACCAATTAAAAATCACCAACAGCTACTATTAGCACAAAGACATATACGTGGACACAAAGTACTAGAAATCAAAGATCTATTATAGACTACTTAATCGTTAAACAAAGCTCTTTATTGAAAATGAAAGATATCAGAGTATACCTGCAGAGGAATCTGTAACACGTCTGATCACCACTTCCTCAAAGCTAAAATATTCTTCCCAGGTCGATATAAGATCCAGACAATAATACATAACATTAACCAAACAACAAATAACATTGATAGTTTACAACAAGAGAGCACACAATATCTGTATCAAAGTCGATTAAATCAATACCTTCAAGAAATCGACAATCAAACAGCAAATGAGGTATATAAAAACGAAGTAGATAGTAGAAAAAAAGCTGCAAGAGAAGCCGTAGATACAAGGGAGATTCCAAAAAGTAATAAACATTGGTGGAATCCTAAAATTGGGGAACTTATAGAAGGAAAAAAGAAACTTTTATCAAAAATGGCTCAACACAAAAGATCAAGAGGACTATAGAAAATTCAGTGAAATAAAAAGAGAAACAAGACGGAAAATTGTAGAAAGCAAAAGAGAAACGTGGGACAAAAAGTGCCAAGAAAGCAATGTAGCAAAGTCTGGAAATTCATAAATAAAGAAGAAACAACAGATCTAATACTAGATAACAACGAAACGATAGGTAGATGCGAAGAATATAAATATCTAGGAATAAATTTTAACAAAGAAGGAACAGATAAAATACAGATAAAATCTAGAGTAAATAAAGCAAGGAAAATCACTAAAGCTCTCAATGAAATATTTTGGAGCACAAAAATAGGAAAACAAAGAAAAATAAGGATCTATGCATGCATATAAAAAAATACGTTGCTATACGGATCGGAAATATGGAGAATGAAAGAACACTTAAAGAGGAAAATAAAAGCGACAGAAATGGATGCCTGAAGACCAGCTGCAAGAACATCAAAATTAGAAAGGGCACGAATCGACACCATAAAGGAACAGATGTGAATAAAAGAAACTATAATAGATTGGCATAGAGAAGAAACAGCTTATATGGTACGGACACATCCAAAGGATGGGAGAAGAGAGACTGTCGAAAAAAATTATGAAATGGATACCATCTGAAAACAGAAAGAGGGGCAGACCAACGTCAACATGGATTCATGGAATAAGGAAGTCTATGAGCGAGAGGAATAATCCAACTAATGAGAACTGCACCAATAGGAAAACATGGCAATTAGGAATCGGACAACGTCGTTGGATGTTTTGAAACCGAAACTATGTGCATATAACTTTTAGGCAATGCGAAGATGAAACTCGAAGATATCATAACTATATTTCATTTAAAATCTGTTATTTTAAAAATCGTCTTAACGCAGCGTACAGATTAATGTGTACCTGAAGGCAGCCTTCTTGCTGGAAAAAAGGAAAGTAGAAAAGGCAAGAGAGGGGGTTGAAACCCCTCGGCTGAAAGTTAGTATCAAGAAAACCTTCAACTTCGAAAACACAAACCCATAAACCCCATCAGCTCACTACTTAGGTACTGCCGACTCTGCAAATCAAATCCCAAACACTACCACACTGATGTACTTATTCTACTGATGGACCACTATATCGCAGGTTGTAGATCTGTGATTTAAGATTTCATTTAATCTTCCCATGTTTTAGGTCTTCTTTATCTAGTCCCCATCTCGAACAGCAAATCTGCTCTCTTTCAAAGAGGCTAGGAGAACTTGACATAATTGATGTAATTCTTTGCCTTTGTCTACCTTGTTTTAATACTGGGACTTGTCGTTGAAATGTCCTTGATGACACTGATATCCTATTTTAATCAACTCGCAAAAATTCTGATAAATAAAGTTTGTAAGTTTCCAATGGGCCTGTGATGTCAAATATCCAACTGACCATTCACTCTCGGTAATTTTATTCTTCTCCAAGTGCTGGATGATGGAACTATATCACAACTCTTTTATCACAAACTTCTGTTTCATCTTCATGAACAGTTAGTGTAACATTTTTATTTTTATCCAAAAATAGTTCTGAAGTGACAGTAATGATAACGGTATGTTCTGCTAGACTTTCACCGCATAAGCAAATATCAGACTCTAGATGGGCTGCTTTGCTCCTAAGTTCTTTATAAAGTTGGATCCGTAAAACCTTCTTGTCAAAGGCAACAACTAGATCAACTAGTTTAGTAACGGTTTTGATTGTCTTCATTTGTTTTCATTATCTTATGATATGCATTTCATCGCTATTCTGTTTTAAACTTTTAGCGACCTTCAGCTTAGTAATAGCAGCTGATTGTCTGCAAATGAATCTGCATTTATTGTGGTTCATTTACTTTCAAAGCGTACTTCTTCTTTAGGTGTCTTCTCCTATCGGAGGTTGGCAATCATAACAGCAATTCTTATTTTCGACACTGCAGCTCTAAGTAGTTCTACAGAGGAGCAATGATATTTATTAATTTAATCATGATGTTCTCAGTTTTCCTACACCTCTCTTCAATGCTATTCTCCCCGAGATATTCCAGTTTTCTTCTCTTTATTGTATTTATAAGTTTTCGTTCTTTGTGTATCTGATGCAAGACCTCATTTGTTCTCTCCGCCCGCGATGTTCGCAACCTACGCTGATATATCCATAACTCAAACGCTTGAATTCTGTCTATCTCTCGTTTTTTAAGGGTCCACGCCTCCATTCCATATAAAGTAACGGAAAAAATGTAGCATCTTACAAATCTCATTCTGATCTTGATATTTAGATCCCTGTTACATAGTAAATGTTTCATTTTCATGAAGGCCCCTCTTGTCATTTCGATCTTTGTTCTTATCTCTGGTGGTTGATCATTGTTCTCGTCAATTATTGTACCCAGACATTTCTATTTCTTTACTTTTTCAATGCGAATTTTGTTTATTATTAAGTTTAAGTGTAGACACTAACTGTATCTAACCGTTCCATCATTCTTTGAAGGATCTGAAATGTTATCTGCCAGTATCACTCCATCATCGGCGTATCTAATGTTGTTTGTAGGAGTTCCGTTTTTTATTATTATTCCAGCTGATTCTCTCACTAGTTCTTCTTGAAATATTGTTTCTGAGTATAAGTTAAATAGCAAGGGCGATAGTACACGCCCTTGCCTTATTCCTTTTTGAATCTCAATTTCCTCTTTGAATCCCAATTTTCTCTGTTTGTTTTATTTTCTATTCTAATATTAGCTTTTTGATTCCAATAAAAAATTTGAATGATTTCCAGACCATATTTGTCAATCTGCTTGGTCTTAAGTATTTTAATTAGACGTTGATGTTGGACTCTATTGAAATCTTTTGTATAGTCTACTAGGCACATATGCATGTCTAAGCACCTCTGTAACAAACCGTTTACTCCATGGGCATCATTGATTTCTTCTTCTAACTTCTTATATATTCTCATGTGTATTATCTTTAAGAAGATATTCAGCGTATGGAACATTAGACTTATAATTCTATAGTCTGCGCAGTCTTTTGCTTTGTTCGTTTTTGGTAAAGTACCAAAAGGTCGATTTTACCATTGTCGGGGTATTTCACCAGTTTTATATGTATCGTTCAATAGATCTAAAAGAGGTTGTGAGTTCTCGTCTTCTATTAACTTCACGATTTCGACCGGTTGCTTTGCCATTTCAATTGCATCTACTTCTTCGTGAATTGCGCGCGTGTTCACTTCTGCTCTATTGTCTGCAAACAAATCCTTTATATATTCCCCCCCCCATCTCCCAATTTTTTGTTCAGGATCTATGATTATTGTACCATCCTTCTCTTTCAGTAACCCATATCGCTTTCTTTTACCTATTCCCGTCATGTATGCCAAAAGTATTATGTCTTTCTTGTAACGTCTCTATCTCTTTACATTTTTCTGTCATGTACTCTTCTTTTGTTTCCTTAATTTTCTTTCTGATCATCCTGTTCAGCTCTTTATATATTTCCTTGATTCCGATTCTTATTTTTACGACGTTCTTCCATAAATTTAAGTATCTCAGTGACTACAGAGAAAAGAAGCAAAACTGGAGTCATCCATTGATTTTGGTTGTTTATTTTTCCCAGATTTTGTCGAAGACCTTTTGCTACTTTCGCGTTGATCTCGTTATCTTTTAATCGATTTCGGTTTAGGGCTTGCTTATTGAATTTCCTTTTTAACCTTTTTAGTCTTATCTTTAAGACAGATCCCACATAAGCGCCTGGATATGTTTTGGCCTATATTATAGAATTTCTGTACCTTTTATTGATTAAGATGTAATCTATCTAGTTTCGAATTATATGCTCTTCCGTGTGTTTTGGCGATGACAACCATATATAACGTTGAACTTCTTGGCTTGCGGTATACCGAGGCGTAGCCTCACAATACCTTCATCTGTAGTATATTTGACGGTGTTGGTAGTTGAGTGTCTGCCCTGGGCAGCGCGCCATTTGGTTGGCTTCGGCTTCTTAGGCCACGAGTGCGGCCATGATGTCGTGGATTAGCGTGGCGGCTGCAGTCAGCATTTCCGCGAGACCGAGAGCCTCGCAGAGTTTCTGGCCAAAGTTCTTCAAAGCTTGGATTGGTTTGGTGAGATCCAGGCCGCCTAGGAGGGCCAGCCAGTTTGGGATGCCGGTGACCCTGACTGGTGCAGCTGGATTCGTGACCTCACGAGGAGCGGGGTTGTTGGAATGCCCTGGCTGTAGTGTAGGCGGTCGCGGTGGCTTACGACCGCGGTTTGAGGCATTGCTGGTGGGTGCCTGGTCGGATGGTGGGCTCGCTTCTTGTCGGCGATGTTTTGGGCACCCTCTGTAGTTGGCGGGGTGCGGCCTACCGCAGTTTGTGCAGGTGGCCGGTGTCTCACGTGTCTTACCACAGGTATCGGTGTGGTGTGCCCCTGCACATTTCACACACCGAGGCTGGGTGGTGGTCCTTTTCCTAGGTGATTCCACGGTTACCCGCAGGCCCAGCAGGTCTTTGGTTTGGAATATATCCTTTGCCCCTGGGTGGTGCCTGTCCAGCAGGACGAAGACCAGAGGTAGCGGGATGCGCTCTGGGCCGCGTCGCATTCGGTGAGCTGAAGTTACAGGAAGGCCTCTACTAGAGAGGGCCTCCTGCACTTCGTCGGTAGGTATTGGCTCCGGGACCCCCCGGAGTATGACCTTCAACGGCTTTTCCGAAGTTAGTTGGAAGGCGTGGTAGGAAGTCTTCAGTTCGTCGAGGTAATCTCTGATTCCTCTGTAGTCCCGCTCCGTCTGCGGCTTAATTATTATTCCGTCGCGGAGGTTTTTTGCCTTCGCGACAGTCAAATCTCGCCGTGCAAGTTCCCTTGCGATGCCGACCCAATTATCCTTCGACTGAAGAATGATGGGGGCACCCGTGGGAGACGCTCGACTGGGCCTCCTCGGAGTACGGCATCGCCTTCTGCGCCTAGCGCGGAGAAACGGTTCGCCGTCGAGGCCGGAAGCGGTTGGGCTACAGGGGAATCTCGGCGTCTTCGTTTGCTGCGACCGTCGACGGTGGTGAAACCGTCTTCGCTGTCGGATTCTGGGTCTTCCGTGGGTGGCTGGGAGATGGCCGAGGCGCAAGACATCGCGCTACTAGGTCGTTGTAGTACCTCTGAGTAGGTAGCGGCGGTGTATTAGGTCGGACCGGGTGATGCGGGCGGCGGCACGACGTTGCGTTCAGCTGACGCGGAGCGTGACTGTCCGGGGGCAGCAGCGTCTACGCCTACCGAAACGACGTCGGCGATGTTGGGTGCAGCCGTGGTGTCTGCTAGGCGGGGGGCGTTGACGATGGCAACGATAGCGCGCTCCTTCGCCGCCTCTTTCCTTGCTCGCTGCTTCTGGCGCCTGGAGGATTTATTCTCGATTGCAGCGGAGTCGGTTGAGTTCGGAGTCGAATACGAAGTCGAGGGCCCAGGAACTTCTTCGCTGGCTGCGTTGTCTGCGGCGGTGGAGGAATGTTGCGAGTAAAATGCTTGAAGAGTTGTAGTTCGAGAGGGCCGCCGGGTCGAGGAGAGCCACGGCCTTTGCGTCGAAACTCGCTAGGAGTTCCTGACACATGCGGTGCCTCTCAGCTACACTGGCTTTATCGAACTGCTGCTGATCCCACATCGTGTCGTTAACGGATCGACCCTAGGGAGGGGATACCGTGACGAGAATGAATGATCTTTGTCGAAGGTGCGGAGCGCTTAAGAGCACGTCTGTCTCCTACGAGTGCTGGAGCTCGACTGTAACCATATATAACCTGCACTCAGGTAGTTTAAACCATATATTTGTGACAACCAATTTTTTGTTCTGACAAGATTCTATCATCCCTTCCCCTCTCTCGTTATGTTCCCCTAGACCATGGAAGCCAACGCAGGTCTCAACAGCACATTTGTCTATTTTAGCGTTGAAGTCGCCTTGGATAATAGTCATATCCTGTTCCAAAGCCTTGAATACCCTTCATAATCAACTCTGTATTAACAGTAACTAGATAATCAGTCCGTTGATCGATTTGACTTAAAACCATATTAGTAACTATTTGTTTGCTGTCAGTTTATCAAATGCCTTTCCTAATGAAGCTAAAAGGCAGATCAGCTTTTGGGCAGCCAAATTACTCCGTTGGTCTTTCTGAGTATCGAAGGCAAGAATTATAATAATTTACGTAGAATTTCACTTGCAAGGGTAAAATATATTTTGTAATCGATGCTGTAAGGCCACCTATGTTCAGAGTTTCAATATCGCTGATGCCACTCTTAATTATCTTTTGGGTTGGTTCATGTTTGCTCAAGGGTTATTGTCTTTTTTTGCGTAGTTGTGATTCATTCAGTCTTTGTATTGATTAGAATGATCCAGGTAGGTTCTGAATTACTTTACATTTTTGTGATCGTCGAGGGACGAAATTCTGCATGCTCGGAATTGATTTCAGATATTTGTAAAATAAAACATTGTGTGTTTTGCGAAGAGTTTTCTTGAGTACATTTTGAGATACCCGAGGTTGTGATTTCTTGTAATGCGAATTTCTAAACTTCTGAAAATAATACTTGAGTGCTTGGACACTTAGATACTTACCATCTCAAAATTCTTAAGTTTGGTGGTAGTTTAATGATAGCCAAGTAACGGAATTGAGTTTTCTGAATAATACACTACCAGGTATTAAATCATCGGAAACTTCTCAAGTTGGACTTGAAATATTTGGAATTTACAAGTAGACATTTTGTATAACAATTTACGTATTTTTAAATTTTATTATATTAATCCTGGCGTTATGATTTATATTTAAGTTCTCTTGATCTTTTAATTGCGGATTTAGCGAAACTTATTTCTTAGCTCTAAGTAAATCTAGGGAAAGCATTATTGATGAGCAAGAAAGGTCTTGCTTGCTTTATGCATTACTAAGTTTCTGGAGGTTTCTGTCTTGGAAGATATCCATCTCAACATATTTAGCTACACGTAAAACTTGCATTTAATTAGTTTCATGTTATATAATTATTCAATTAATTAATTAATTAACAATCTAGAAACAACATTTTTGATTAAATAACAGATACATCCAACTTTGATATGAAATTGTTTCTTTCTGCTTTCTGAATGGAAGATTATATCTCAATTATTTGATATCTATTGAATTGAATTTTCATAATGTGTATCTCACTATCTTCTCTAACAACGCCTCTATCTTGTTTAATTACGTTTACTATCTATTGTATCAGTTTAGTGTAGAATGCCAACTAACGATGTGAAAAGTAAAGAATAGCTAAATTGCTTATAAAACTTTTATGTTGCAATTAAAAGAATTTTACACAATAACAAACCGTGTAGAGTAAAAATAATCTTGTACACCCACACATTACAATGTACGTACAAAAGTGTACATCAGAAACGAATGTTTTGGATCAATTTAGTAGAATATGCGAGCTAATGTCAATAACGATCGACCTTTCTGGCTGTAGTGCTAACGCAAAAAAAACGCCTTTATCGGGTATTTTACAGCTTCTGAAGAGCGAAATAACTCATGAGGGCTCTTTATGATCGCTCAATCACAACTGACGCGTCATCCTGACTTTCAAACTCGCCCTACGTTCTCTCCTCGCTCAGCACTTTATTGCGATTCCATCAGTCAGCATGCAGATGAGATGTTTAATAAAAGCCCAACACCGTTGAACTTATATCGACACTGATAAAGGGGCTGTAAAACTCGAAAGCGTCTTTTGCACAATTCCGCCGCCTCTGCCAACTTTTAAAGTTTGACTTCTAAACTTTCATAATAGACTCCTAATTTCCTCTGCCGCGATGCAATTCGTGTCCACTTCAGAAAGCGGATGATAGTACGAGCTGTATTTAAAAGTCGGTATGGACTTCTATAGAGTTGATAAAATTTCGAAGTTGTAACAAAAATAAACTCTGTTCGCGATGTATTGTGTGCCTCCTTCACCCTTCGAGACACGATTTCAAAATGCCAATCTCAATCGATAACCCAGATATTTCGGTGAATTTGAAGAAAGGTGCACCAGACAGTGAAAGCTTATTTTTTGGGAGAGCGGAGGTGTAAAAAAGACTCCCCTTTTATTCAAGATAGAATTTAAAATTACTAGCACACTTTTTCTAGTGGTGATGAAATATTCCATCTCGTTGGATAAAAAGGAAACTTTTAATACTTTTACTAGAGCAATAAATTAAACTACAAAGTTCTCAACGCAACATATATAAACTCTGATAAGAGGGAAACACACACAATCCCTAAAATTTAAGCCTCATATAACGGTGCACATAAAAAATGCATTAGAGACGCAAGAAGTTGTACGGGGTGCGATAAACAAGGTATTGATTTATGTATGCATGAGACCATCTAGTGCATTTCCATATTTTAATGTTTGCTGTATGGGATTTTTTGTCGCGATTTTACATTTATTACATTCGCTACATAATAGTGTAGGAAAGTTGAGCACCCCATTGTGAATTTTTCCACAATAATAATTCTTTGAAGTAAATCTAAAATGATGGCGCAGCAACGGAGATCTGCATAGTAAAGTGCAGGTCGTGCGGGGGTTGCATGTTTTTTCTCTACAGCAATCTGTCTTGGACGAAGACGGTCGTAAAGAGGGATTGGGCGAAATTGGCGGATTTTGATGGCCCTCAATCACAGCAGGCTCTGACACTCTCCAGCCCTATCTTAGGTAGGGAGGAAAGCACTAAAGCTCTACCCGAAAACGAAATGATAAAATATAGATGACAGTAAAGAGAACAGGGCAAATGTTGTGTTGCCTTCCATTGGATATGTTCTGAAGGGAACGATGTAGTTGCTGTAATTTGTTTTCGTTACGAGTTAAAAACGTTCCTTCTTTGAATATTATTATGCAGAGAAAGAAGAGGAACGGATAAATTCAGATCTTCCAAAATCCGAACGATTTAACTACGAATTGAAATTTTGCTGATATTACATCACATGTTATCTATATATATGCGGATTCAACTCGGTGCATACGCTCACTTGTCTGTTAACTAATTTACTGCAAGCAATTCTATTGAATTTAATCACACTCAATTAACTAGCAGATTTCAGTCTGTTGCTGCACTCTGTGCTAATTAAATTATACGCACGCCAGTTGTTAATTCACATTTTGAAAGAATTTCTTTCCGATGTTGATTTTCGAATTTTCATAGTAAAATACGTTAGAAATGTACCCGAGGGTTTTCTTACGTGCAGGAAATTGCAAATGCCCCCTCATAAACGCAATAAAATACACTAGTCGAAAGGGAAGGAGCAAGGCACAGCAGGAGCTGAATGTTCCCATCGAGAGAACGCGTGTGTCTCCATAGGGCATGTCGGGAATGTCCAGGAATGCCCGGAGTTAACCGGACTCAACCTGCTCTACCGGACTATCAAGAGCTCGCGTCACGAATTCTCGGGAAATTTCTCTGGTTTTGAGGGCAGTCAGCGTTTCTTTATGAGAACCAATCGGATCAGGGGATTTCGACGTGTTTCATGTCATTACTGTGAAACTGTTTCGCGTTTTCGCCTTTCTAGAAAAAAAAGAGCTAAGGATTGCAAGGAAGGGCGAGGTCAAACAATATTGCGGAGCTGACTATGCGAATAATCGTAAAGATTACTTATGTAATTTTTTTCTTCTCGTGTTTTTTTTTGCTAGGGTTTTTCGACATCAAATTTTACCCTTTTTATGTAATTCAACCTTCAGGACCTAATAAAATAACAAGGTCAGGGTTGAATACTAAAGAAAAAATGTTTGACGTAAAATCATGTAGAGCATATGTCGTAAACGTAACTAATTCTGCGGAAGTATATTGGCAGAACTAAATTTACTTGCTTTTTCAGTAACGAAACATAAAAAGTACCTAAATATTTTACAGAATATAGATGGTGGGCGGGCTGTAAAATGTCCCTACTGACAGCTTTTCATTTGAGAGAAATAGGCCCTAATCATTGAATGATGGTTTTAAAAGCGCCAAATGCAATTCAACTGAAGTGGCACTTCAATGTTTATCAATAGAGATAGTAACTTCTGTTTTATAGGTTATGTTAAACAACATTTTAGTGCAGCAATACATACTAACATTAAAACCTTGTTAAACTACTCTTGTATTCAAGGAATTGTAAATCAGATGGGATAAGTTACGCGATACTTTCAAGCAGTTATATGTTTATAGCGTGTAATAAAATAGCAGATAAGCAACTGTTTCTGGATATACTTAGTTTCTGATGCGAATGCAGCATGAGATATCTTATGTTGATTTCACAGCAATTAAATTATTTTATAAATTGACTTTCATGTTTTACAAAATTGATCACTGCTGTGGTTGATCAAACAGCCAAAATTTATTTGGGCAGACAACAAATGTACTGTACTCATTCATAATGGCAGGGTTGGAGCTTACTGGTATTCTCTTTCTGTGCCACATTTACAGTGTGACTGGTGACAAGGTATTTTTTATCGTTTGACTTGCCAGTATACTTTTTGTGTCTACATTCTGTTGATGTATTTAGTCATGAGCTTTTTATCCTTTTAATTGGATACACGTTGAGTGACGGGTCTTGGCTGCTCATCTGGGCTGTGAATAATTCGATGAGCTGTGTATACACAAAAAGGATAGAACAACATATCTGCCAATCCTCCTGAAATGCATTCCATTTAGTATTAAAAAGAGGCCTACCTGGCTTATCGATCAATGGAAGTTCTCACACGTCAACAATAATAATTTATGATCAGAAATATGTCTTGTGAAAGGTTTGTGTACATTATTTTGCCCTGTGTGATAATGATCTGCTTTGGGACATTTACGAAGATTTAGATCATTCGGTTTAGACTTTACACCATTTTTATTGGGCTTTCACAAAAGAGACGGTATCTAACAATAGTTCTATGTGTCAGATTTTTACTAACCTATCTCCATTCTCTCAACTGCTCTATTATTGCCTGCTGTACCTTCTTCTGTTTTCTGCTTACGCCTATCTGACGCCAGTACAAAAGTAAAAATAATCGATTCAAGCCGAGTCCTCAACTCCACTTTTACTGTGTAAATGGCCTTGAAGGGTCTTTCTCTGTTAGGACCATGTCAGGTTTGACAGGTGAAACTCGGTCTTAACCAGTTCATCTTTTCAGTTGGCATGAATAGGTCTTCAATATCTACGATCGAACAAGTTCCATAGTGTGCGTATGGACTTCCACCCTTATATTCAGTGGCTGATCCAGGAGTTTGGTTTGGGAGGGGCTTGACCCAGCTGAGGGTAGGCTCTATCAAGATAAACACTAAAACAGCACACAAAATTTTATTTTGCTCATTCAACGCATGCGAGTCTCCTCGGATAACTTTTTGTAAATTTTTCAATGACTTCGACAGGTTGTAGGCTCGGTGAATATACATGGCAGCCAAACCGTTCAACCTGTCTTCCGTTATTATCGTACGAAGGTACGATTGTATTAGTTTAAGCGAAGAGAAACTAGAAGTGGATACTGGTAATGTATCGAGAATTTGTAAAAGAGTTCTTATATTTGGGAAAAACTCATTTGCTTCTTGATGCCCCTCTGCTGCTATTTGGGGGAGATGTTCCCTGTCTCTCTAAAGCTCCTTTCAAAGAGTTCTTTCTTTCTTCTTCTTTCTTCCGATAACGAGAGAGGATGAGGCAAGTCACTGCTGTGAACACGTGCAGCTGTCATTACCAAGGTCAGATTTTCTGTTTTTACGATGGCACTTGGTACAAGAGCGAACAGGTCGAGAAGTGAAAAGTGCTCTGCTCTCAAAAAGCGACTCCCCAACTGTCCCAATACAAAATCAATGAAAGGAAGGAATACATTCAATCTGAAACAAATTCTCGAGCTTGAAAGAACATAACAGGAAAGAAAAGAATGCTGCATCAAACAATATGTATTGAAGGTTTATTTTACCTGTAGTATTCTTTAGCATCAGGTGCTTCTATATTTGAGCGATGAGTTGAACGTTTGGCGGTTCTGGGCGCCTGCACTGGGATGTCCAAAGGTTCTTCAATGCGACACGCCTCTTGGAAAAGTTTTTATATTTAGTTTCTCTGTACCTTTCCAGTGTTCTTATTACACTGTCTACCATCTAATAGCAAAGGTTAACATCTAAATCAAGACCCTGAAGTTGCCGTGAAAGCGAAACAGTAATTTCAAATACAGCGGCGGTTACCGTCAAAGGTAAGACAAAATCGAATCGTTGAATAGAAACCAAAAGACTTGCACTTTTTGATGACGGGGAAGTTCTGTCCGTTACGATAGAGTCAAAGAGCTCTTTGAATTGAAGGAGTGCATCATGCCTTTCAAGCCAGCGTGTATTACTAAGACTTTGTAACTTAACTCTTTTTACCACTGATAAATTCCAACCTTTTTGCTGACTCACGCACAAAATTGGTAGCACTACTTACATCTTCCATCATATTGCGAATACTAGGCAAGCTGCAGGCCTTCACCATAGCTAGGTTTAGTTTATGTACAGCACAATGCATGCAAGTTGCTAGCGGTTGGAGCTGCTTTACTCGGGATTGTACGCCACTGAACTTTTTAGACATGTTGGCACCTCCGTCATAACCTTGACCTCTCAAATTCTGAACTTGTAGGCCGACTCAATTTAATTCTTGAACAAGTCAGTTGCAGATAGAAAGCGTGTGAACTCTACGTGTATTGTTCTGTTGTGTATATCCAAATACCTGATACATACATTGAGTTATTCTATACCAATGGCATCGGCCAAGGACAGCATAACATTTTGCTTCTTTGACTTTGTCGAGTACCTTTCTCATAATGACAAAATGGTAACAATCAATCAGCTAACTCTGAGTTGTTTTGCTCAGATATGTAGCATTTTTTGGTGCTGTCTCTAAATGCTTTTGGAGAGGTAAATCATCTGAGTCAATGCGAAATTTCAAAAGTGCTCGAAATTTGCCTTGGCTGATTTCATCACTCAATGTACCATCATCTCTTAACGGTATATTTTCTCGACCACATAGTATGATCGTCTTTACTATAAGAATCAGCCGCTCTCTATTTGATTTAATCATTTGCAGTTTCTCAGTTTCGATTAAAATATTGACGGCCTTTTCAGAAGCTTCAAAGTTAAGGAAAGGAACTTCAAAACTCCTAACACTTTTATTAGGCTTGAATCTAGCCGCAGTTATCCTCCTAAGCCCAAGTTCTCTAATATGTCGTCGGGAATCAGTTATCATTGCCAAACGTTTGGATCGAAGATATCTTTGTACTCTTTTTTGAGGTACCTGAAACATTTAGTCATTTGCCGCAAATGAATAGATCCACCCTTGCAAGAAGGTTTTACTTTGATGTCGGCAAGAACCTATAAATTTGGAGTCAGTACTTAAGTCCTCATAATTAACTTGTGGCAACTCCGATTTAATTTTCTTATAATTTATAATTTCCATATCTTGGCATTTTTTCAAGTTGTTTTTCTGTTGGCCCAGAAAGACCTTTAGGACCTATAGTTCGCCTATCGAGTTGTTGAAATAAGTGCCTAAAGGGAATCTCATTTGTATGTAGTAGGCAAATTATCCATTGTAAGGGTCTTTTTAGTCTAGTTTCCAATGTTTTGATAACTCCAGATTTGCGTCCCGTATTGACGGCGGTTCAATCGCACCCAATCAGTTTCAGATTTGATATGCCAGTATTATTATTTTGAAAATACGCCAAAATTGCATTTGCTATATTTTTAACAGAAGAAGATGTTGGTGAAATATGACTGATATATTTTGATCCTGGCTCTTCCAGTAAGACCACATGTTTTTCCTTAATGATTTTTCGATGTACTTTTTTTCTCTTTACTACAGTTACCATGGTGTTATCTTTTCTGTCGCCAAAATACAAACCTTCTAAAATTAAGTCATGTCGTCTTTCTTGCTGTTTCAAATATTTTCTTATCTTTTCTCTTTACCTTCTGTCAATTACCTTTTCTTTATTATCATCAGTAATTAGGCCCATGTCTTTTAAAGTGGCATTTGCAGTAATAATTACTGCTCTGTCTGATACTCCTGTTGTTTCAACTGCCAGGACAAGTGCAGATAGGTGAAATCTTTGAGCTCGTACTTTCTTATCAGCTTCACCGTTAGTTGAGCTAGATGGTTGATTATCAAATTCAGGATTAGTAGAACTACCCATGGTATTGTATCCTCCAGGAGTCTCCTTCAGATTTGCCATCAGCCATAAAAATGTCATTTTTCTTTCCTTGATAATTCTTTTTCCTGTCTTTCGGCGTTGCGTATCATTTTTTTTGAAGTTTTTTATATCGAGTTCCACACTAGTATAGACCTCTTGCCATCCCCTAACTCATCAAAAATGGCCAAAGTAACTAGTACGAACAGATTATTACTTATTATATCATTGCAATACAGTTTAACCCTATTTTTATTACAAAATCATAAAACTCAACTTCATTTTTGTTACAAAATTGCATATAACCTCAAAATACTATAACTTCGTAGCCTTAAGCTATTTATGAATAAGCTGGCTTTCTTCTTGACGATGGTTAGGTTGTCCCGCTAAAATCTCCAGTCAGACACATTGGTACCTTATGAGGTTCCACTTCATGCGAATAAAAGGAAGCGTGGTGATATTTTAATCAATGCAGTAGTTGAGTGTGTCTCATAGGCGACAAGGATAAATTTTACAAATGTTGGTAGCAAGTCAATGAATTGATACTTTACAGGACAAGCAGGTCAATTCTAGAACTCTTCCAACAGCTCGTCTTGTGAAGGCACTTCTCCGACGTGGGACGTACAAAATTTTTTCTGCAACTGCATATTAAAAATAGAAATGTCTAAAATACAAAAATAAAATTCAATGAAAATACCGTTCTTGATACAAGTAGCCAGAGAAGAACTTCCCTGCTTAGGCAGGTGAAATGACGCTTTCCTGATGTTTCTGAATCAGGCAAATCGTCACTACAGTGATAGCTGCAAAGAAATTATGATTTTTAATACATGATATCTTTTCTCAACAAGATTTGAAGGTTTTCAGCACCGAGCAGAGAAAAGGCGCTTACGGCCAAAATCTCTTGCAGACAACTGGAAAATTCATTGAAAGTCATAGTCTTTTGTTCAAAGACTTGGGTGACACAACAAGTTTTTCATGAGTAGCTTCGGTAATACGCCCTGCATTTTGAACAATTTTAATAAAACGTTTGGTAGGTACTACAATCATACCATGACGCTGTTTTTGTGAAAGTTTCCTAACCAACTTATTGCAATCTTCAGGCTTGTTAGTTTGTAATATAAATAGCTAGGATAGGTATCAGTAGAATGAGATTATTTTCTTTTAGGTAATTGTTTGATTGATTGATTAATAGAAAGCGTATTTGAATTGTTCGTTCTTTACGAACACATCAGTTCGTGTATCTTTCTCTTTCTCCTATGAAAATAATTTACGGTATAAACGATAGCGCTGATTTACTAGGACCAAATGCTCGTAATTACTTTGGAAAGCTACATACTGATGGAGACGATGTCATGACTCTTTATAACAGTTCTGATACTCGAATACTCAAATTTCCTTCAGTTGGTCGGTTACGACAGTTTTAGTGTTTTCTAGTGTCCCAGAATGACTTTCTTTGAGGTGATTTTTTTAACTTGGGAAGAGAAAAAGTCACAAGGACTCAACTAAAAGAAATAAAGTGGCTGAAGAGCCATAGGAATGTCTTGATTTGCCAAAAATTCATTAATTGAAAATGCAGTGTGACGAAGCGCATTGTCGTGATGCAGCACCCAGAGTTCTTGATGCTTGGTCTCACACGCATGACCCTTTTTCAAGATCTTTCAAGAGCTCTTCGGTAAAATTGTTGATTTACCGTTTGGTTTTCAGGCACAAACTTTTTGTGGACGATTCCCTGGCTATCCAAGAAGCAAATCAGCATGATCTTGATCTTCGACTTGCTTATTCTTGCTTTTGTCTGGCCTTGGTGAGCTTGAAGGGTGCCATTCCTGGCTCTAGCGCTTCATTTCCCGGTAGTACTGAAAGACCCAAGACTTGCGACCAGTAATGACACGTTCCATTTTCAATTCGCTCCAAAAAGTTAAGGCACATGTTCTTCCTGCTGTTCTTTGTTCCTGCCAAAGGTTTTTCGGAACCATTTCTCTTCTCCAATTCATTGGTCAAAACCTCATGAACGGTGATGTGAATCAAATTCAATTGTTCCCCGATTATTCTGATTGTCAAGCGACGATCAAAATGCACAAGATCCCGGATTCTGGAAACATTTGTGTCAGTTCTTTCCAGTTGTAGGCCCTCCATCTTTAATCTGTTTTCTTCCTCCTGAAAATGCCTTAAAGCATCTGAAAACCTGGGCCTTTGACAAAATATTGTCT
>VTPC01001383.1:0-24980 GCA_011009095.1 Ignelater luminosus
GTACTACTTAGCAACATGGACCAATTAAATTGCATAAAATCAGAAAAAATATTCTATCACGTGCAATGCAGAAAAAACTGAATTCTAACTGGGTCTAGGATGCAGTTTCTTGATTTTTGATTTTTACTTTTGGTTTTGGAATTACGCTTTCTGATTCTATAGTGTACGTAAATATGAATGCGATAATCATAATTAATAATTAATTGCCAGTTGCTTATAATATTATAGATATTAAAAAAAATCTAATAACGAGAAAGGCAGTACTTACAGTTTTACTGTACGCAAAATGTTCACCAAGTAAAGAAAATAATAGTTTTTAGAAGCACGGAGAAATAATAGCAGTAGTAGAGAAGCAATCTACCACTGGTAGAGAAGACAAAATGAAAAACAATGTAAAACACAATTTCAGAAAGTTCGTTAACAGTGGTCTCACTGCAACCACTCGAATATAATACAAAATTACCGATACAGAAGTAAAATTCTGTATTTCACATAGGAACACCGGAGTTAACAAAAAGTTCAAAAAAACTATACGAAACAGCACAGAGGAATTCGCAGCAAAGTCAAATAAACACTACCAAGACACACAGATGAATTGAAGTGCTTGCTGTTTAGTACTGAAAAAGGGACTTGATAACCATTTCCAGATGTAACCAATTACAACAAACTGTTATAAATAAACCATTCCATGCAAAGTAGGTAAGCTTTTAAACAGGTCTTTAGAACCGTTATTCCCTAAAGTTCTACTCTTTCCCAGTATATACAGAATTATTTATTTTACCTGCTTAGCAGTAATGAAAAAAGATCTTTTCCAAGTATTTTATGCCGTAGACATCAACCGCTAAATTGGATCTCTTAGAAATGAATGTAAAGTGATAGCAAAATACTACAGAAGTTTGTCTTCATAAGTAATAAAAATATCAGTATCATTTTATTCATCACTACTGAAATCACAACTTAATCCAATTCAGTTATTTTCGATAACATGGTATAACGAATGTATTTCAAATTAGCGATAAATTTTTTATTTGAAGCAATACAGACATAAGTAATAATAATAATAATAATAATTAAGTAATGGGCACCCTTTGTCTTTTTTCAATTTATGGGGGTGATATTCAAAGGTATATTATTCGTTCAGCAAACCCTATACACTACATGCTAACGGGGCGAAATATGAATTTTGGAATCCATACACATTAAAAAATGCAACATACAAAAAAAATGTGATACCGTTGGCATATTGCAATTTACATGTCTTATTTTTTTAATGTTTTTAAAAATATATAAAAAATATTATGTTGTAGCAATGTGCTAAATAAATTTAATAACTAACTAACTAACTAAAAAATTCCTTGAGTGAATGAAAAATGATTGCATTTGTACTCTGTGCAGAATTTAGGTATCAATAAGGTAACAACTCATTTACAAAATTCTACTAAAATTCAATTGACAAAGCAAACAAAGGGTTGTGTATATCTTTTTAAATTGAAGGTGGTAGCCAAGCCCTCGGGGCAGGTACAATCAGGTAAAGTGTGAAAAGGGTTGTCTAGCTGCATATTTCTATATTTTGACTAAAAACTTATTTTCATTTTATGTGCATAGGAACCTTAATAGCTATACGCTGTTTAACGCTCGAGAGCCTGTTGAAAGTGAACATATAAAAAATGCACGCACTAGAAGTAGGGGCAACGTTATCGATCATCCTTTTCTCACTTAAATAAACGAAAAAAATTTTCTTTGTCGCGCTCGCAAATAAGAGCTTAAATGCATTTTTTCAGATTTGTCAGTCATATGACGTTACTCCATAAAACTCGAAAAATTAAGGTGATAAACAATGCCCGTATTTCTTTTAAGGTATAGAAATCTCCCTTTTGACAGACAAAATAAATAATATATTAAGCGCTCTACTATTTTTATAGATAGTTAAATTTAATATACAGTTATCATATAATTAACATTAAAGCAAATTGCAAATTTTTCAGTTACCGTAAAAATCCATGAATTTCGAATTTTTACCATCTCAAATTTTTTCGCCTCTCAAATTTTGCGGTCCCTCAAATTTTGGCGTCCCCCAAATTTTGGCGCCCGAAGCACAGGGGCTTCGCGGGCCTAAGCTTAAATCCATTACTGGATTCCAACAATTTTCTCGATTTTTTTTTTATTGAAGAAACCTTACTAGAAAAGTATTTAAATTTCTGGACCAGATTGATTTTCGCAATTTTTATTCTTACTTATAGAGAAAGACAGATAGAAAATGTATGATCTTACATTATTGTAATTTTGCTTTAAAAATTATAACTCTACTGGATGTTACAATAGCTAAATAATATAAAATCAAGAGCAATAGTTAACTGTGCTAATTAATTCTACAAGAATGAAATGTTACGTGTTTCCCAGACTAGTACTGGTAGAATTGGGTAAGAACACATTTTTGATTTGTATGTGCCAATACTAATAGTACTATTACTTCAAAATTATTCCGGTAAAATTGCATAATTCAATTGAAAAGATTTCTTTAGCGAAATTAATAAGTTATCACAATTGCAACGTTAATATTTCGATATAGATTGTTATAAAAATATGTAGGTCTATTAAATAAAAATAATAAAGACAGAAAGCTATAAAATTTACAAGTAGATTCTAAAGAACAATGTTTTAGTTTTATACGCTAAAATACTATTTAACGAGATTACCAAAGTCTTAAAACACTTTTTGCCATCGTAATAATAATAGTATAGTCTTATTTATTTATAAAATGCCCTTGGTGATTTAGCATATCCCGCTTAGTATTGTGCACAATATTATAATTGTTACTATTACGTATGGTATTGAAATATTGCAATAGAGATTTTGAAATTATAAGTTAATCCTTGTATGTTTCTAATGATATAGGAAGATACTGATATTTTAATTGATTACTAATTCATACAAATAAACGTACTATCTGTAATGGGATGACTGCCATAGACAAATTCTCTTAAATTGAAAATAATGAGGTAAACATCACAAACCAGATTATTTCTTCAGATTATTTAAATTATAATGTCACAGTTGTTACCTTTCGATGCTACAAGTCTGATCTTTTGTTTTTCCTAATCGTAATATCAGTTTCTAATTATATTAAATGAGGGTATGCTCGAATACAGTGACGAATTTACCTCTATTGATTAAATTACACTATAAAATTTACTATTAGGCTCGGTAAATTTTGAGCACAAAAAGGCCCACGTTTTAAACAAACATATATATACCTATTTAAAATAACTAGGAGCAGTTTGAAGAACGATCGAAAAGTAGACCATGAGTGTTCTTATTACTATTACCTTCGTTGTGGGAATTATACATACAATTGTAAGTTCTTTTTTAATTTTTGATGTATTATTTATACAATTTTTTAAATTTCTAATTTCAAAGTTTCAATTTTAAGTTTTGATATTATTAAAATATGTCTTTGGTGATTCTCAATATTTTGCTTTCATCATTTGAAAGTGAAGCCTTAGATGTTAAATAATTTTTGTTTACATTCATAATTAATTGTCTGTTTTGTAAAATAATGGACTAGCTACCGTTCAATTGTTTAAAAGAAAGCTTTAGAAGAGAAAAACAATTTTTAAATTTTAAGTTTGTCTAAAATTGTTTTGAAAGATATTTGAAAGAATTTGTTAAAGTTCAAGTTTAAATTATCGCTTTATCTAAAGTCCAAACGTACTGTGAAGTACATATAATACGTGGCCTATCCTTTTTAAGTTTTTTTCTGTTAATAAACCTTGTTAATTAATTTTTGATTGTTTTGTTATTGTTCGTTAAGATTCTTGTATTTGATAATCTATATATTTTTTTATAATAAATGCCAAAGTAAGTAGTTGCGGTTTTGTTATTTTCAGTATCGTTTTGTAATCTAGTTTAATCTATTTAATATATTTTAGATGTTTTCTCATCAAGCTGAGTATGCTAAACTGAATTTTTTGCGAAACACCTTTTAGTTTTGTATCGAGGTTCTTAACTACAACTAGCCTGTTTATTAAGTAGTTAGTTTTATATTTTTATTTATATAACAAAATTTAAATTAAAATAAAATATAATAAAGATTCGAATAAATGTCACTATACTAACAACAAATATTTGATACACAAAGTGGCAAGTTCTAATTCTACCAGTGACATTATTTTGTTTTAATTTACAATTTGCAAAACAAAAGTTTTTTATTTTAAGAAAATTCTGAAAACCTTAAAAAATCATATTTTTTTATTTAAATCGCAGATTAGAGTATAGAATAGAAAAATTAGTAAAAAATAGAAAGAAGGTGACAATTTTGATTACAATATTTTTTCAAGTTCAACTTTAGGCAAAACTATGATAGATATCTATTTGTATAAAATAATGTTTATTTTCTTTTTCTTCATACTCATGTAATTTAATTTGTTAAGGTTTCTGAGATTTTCTTAAAATTGAAAAGCCTCTTTTCCAAATATGAGATTTAAAAGAAAGTACACTGGTAGGATTGCAACTAGTAGGTATTATTCTGTGTACTGAAAAACATGTTACAGTCACTCTTTACAAGAAGCTACCTGAGCTTGCAATATTAATGAGAATGTGTTAGCTCTTACATCACTGTTGACGTGCAATTGTACTTTGAAATTAAATCGTTTCTTAAAAAAGGTTTGGTATTTGAATACTTTTGTATAAAATTTGAACAGAAAACAAATCAAAAGCTGCTTTACTAATTACTTATTGTATACAATTCTTCTGCGATGGAGAACAAAGAAACCCAAGTAAGACGAGAAAATTACCACTGGAGTTAATTTTGAAGTAATTCTAATAAGAAAATTGGGGCGTTTAATTATAAAAGCATTAGCGTTAATGTTTTATTTTATGTTAAGAAAAATCAGATTAGTATAACAAATTTTCAATGTGAGCACCATTAACTTTGTGACACTAAGTATCTTTTATTGCATGTTTTATAGCATATTATTGTTGTTTCTAACCACCCCAATGGCGTTATCTATTCTATTAATTAGTTCTTGTTCGATTTAAACTTCTAGTTAGTAAACTAAAGTTTTTAAACTGTCCATGAGAAGGTTCAAAAGATTTGATTCTGAGTTTCTCGGAGGTCATGCTACTGGACCACCGCGCCCAGTTCATTTTTCGGATGCAGTGAATTCAACTTAGAAATTGAAACTGACTTTTTACCATCATTGACAAATTATATTATAAGACAGCAATTTCTACTCCCTGATGTTGTAAAATTCTTGTGTTATCCCGTAATTAGCCAATGGGGCGTAAAAAGTCAATTCCAAATTTGAGTGCCACGCACTATATGCTTCGCTTAGCTATTGAATAGTTTAAGTATGCAAAATATCTGAGAAGCTATAAAGAACGTTCCAAAAAATAGAAGTCATTTTACACTACAGTAAAAGTCATAATGCTTTAAAACATAAACATAAATTTCCTGTTTCAGTTCGTCTGTCATCTTCAACGATCCCCATCCTTTTCTTTCCTGCGACAAAACCCTCTAAGACGTCTTTCATTAAGCAGTTCCTCCTCAGTACATGTCCTATTCAGTTCTTTTTCCTTTTGTTTACGACTTTTAATAGTTCCCTTTGTTTTTCTACGCCTTCAAAACTTCCTTATTCCTTATCCGATCTGTCTATTTAATGCCTAATCGTCTTCTCTACAACCATATTTCAAAAGCAGCTATCCTTCCTTTGTTTTTCTTCAGTAGTGTTTATGTCTCACTCCAGTACAGAAACACACTTCATATAATACACTTCATCAACCTTTTTCATAGATCTAAATTGACTTTACTTGTCATTACTTTCTAATTCTTCGAAAAAGCTTCCTTTCTCATTACAATTCTTGTTTTTATCTCATTTTCATTTATCCAGGTCGTGGTTAGTTGTGTACCCAAATGCTTATACCTGTCCATTTGCTAAATCTTTTCTCCGTCTATCTTTACCATCATATCTTCCTCCCCTCCAATCTTCATTACCTTCATTTTCTTTACATTTCCTCATATTATGCAGGTGTTGAAGCGTGCTTTCCAGTTTTTTCGTAGTTTTGGCAAGCAATATCATGTCGTCCGCAAACCCTATACTTACTATTTTTTTTCTGTCACTTTCACTCCTTTTTCCTTTTTCCAGCAACGCTCGATTATATGTACTATATATATGCTAAAGAGCGTGGGTGACAATGAGCATCCTAGTCTTACTCATCTTCTGATGTTGACCCAACTGGTTCTTTTCTTCTCTCATGATCGCTTCCTGGTCTAAATACAAACTTGCTATAAGCCTTCGTTCTCTCCAGTCCATCCCTTTTCCTTTCAATATCCTCATCAGCTTCTCTCAGCATACACAGTCAAAAGCCTTTTTGAGATCAACAAAACAGATACTCAGTCTTCTTCCCTTCTCAAGATATCTCTCTCCAATCGTACAGACTGCACCTATTGCATCTCTCGTGTCCATTTGTTTTCTATCTATACCGTTCTTCTGCTACGTTTTCTTCCATCTTTCTAGTTAGTCTTTTATTTAGCACCCTCGACAATATCTTTGCTGCAGGTGTGGTCAGACTTATCTTTTTGGCCATTGTCCACTCTTGTAAATCATATCGCACAGCGATGTGACTTCCTTCAAACTTTCTCCCTGCTAGCACTTTATTATCTCAACTAGTATCCACTTTCTCTACTTTCCCTTGAAACCATCTCCTTTATTGCCGCCACCACTTCCGTTTCTAAAATTCGTTCTCCTATATTATCCTCCTCTATTTCTTCCTCTCTCTCTCTCTCTCTCTCTCTCCCTCTCTCTTTCTTTCTTGCTTTGGTTCCAGTTCTCTCTCTATTTTCATCTGCTCAGCACATTTTCGTTCTTCAGTAACACTTCCTCTTTGCTGTCTATAGCTACCTTATTGTAGAGAATGTCGTACCTCTCGGCTGTTTCCAACTCTTCTATTTTCTTGCATTGTTTCTCAAAGCAACTTTGTTTGTAATCCTTCTGAGCTCGTCGTTAGTTTTCCTATAACACTTCCTTCCTTTCTTTGTATTTTGGTTTTTAAAACTTCTCCTCTAGTCCACTTTGACTACCATTGCGGATGTAACCTATGGCTTCTTTATCTTTTTTCCCCTTCTATAGCCAATCTATCTATTTATCTATCTATCTATCTAACAGATAGTCTTACAATAAAATTAATTTTCATGGAAGGGTACAAAACACTCAATGCATAGAGCAACATTGCACTCTTTGCATAATGTTGTTGACCTTACTGGTCTTTCACGCATACTACAGAAAGATCACCATCGTATGGTATCCTTGATAGGTAACTGCGAACCTTCATTTAATTTTCTTTCTTATCAACACCTACTGTTCTTTCACTGGGGTTTTTTTCAACTTGTTTGCTGTAATTATAACTTTAGGCCTACGTCTCTTCCTTGTAGAATAACCACTCATAGGTTCATCTGCAAGTAAACT
Organism: Ignelater luminosus; assembly: GCA_011009095.1. Classification (NCBI taxonomy): domain Eukaryota; kingdom Metazoa; phylum Arthropoda; class Insecta; order Coleoptera; family Elateridae; genus Ignelater; species Ignelater luminosus. The sequence goes on from VTPC01001383.1 coordinate 7,464, forward strand.
TCTGAAATGCAAATGGGAAACGGGTTTCATTACGTTTTACTGATATAGAGGTCTTGTAGCATATACAAGAGTTTACTACAACAGCATCAACCATAAAGCAAAAAAGTCTGATCCACCACCTGCGACTTTTCCAAGATGTTTCATAATAAGACATTAGTTGATCAAAATGATCTACCCCCCTCCTATATACTGATTGTAGTCAGAAACGGACTTAGGGCAACTTTATATCTTCTTTATGACCTTCTTTATGTCTTTTAGACACTTTAGTATCCTGTGGATTATGAAACGAGCTCGCTATAAATATATATTTCGTCCTTCTATTAAACAGAATGGAGAGGTGCGAGTTTCATGACACTGACAGAGATGTGAAGTCATATTGACGTACGGTCCTTTTATTTTTATAATAATTGCAGATATTAGCTATAAATTAAAATAAATAATCGTCAGGTAAAGACAATAATATAATAACATCGTTTGTGAAAAAAGTTTATTTTTTATTTATAATAAAATGAATATTTATTGAGATTTATTATTTATCAATAAAAAATACATAAAAGTAGACAAAAGAAAATATCGTTTAATTAAAGTCATAAAAATGTATTTGACGGCTAATTATAAAAACTATATTGAACTAAAAGTTAATGAAAAATTTAAACAGATAAACATTTTTTAAATAAAAAACCACAAACGCTAAACTTTTACAAATTTGATGCACAGTAGACGCAAATATTTTTTTGTGCACAAGCTGCTCTTTTGCAGAACAAACAAAGATGTCCAACTTTTCGTGTTTTTTTTTAGAAGGACAGATGTAGCAAGTTTTTCACTTTTTCAAACAGTTTTCGGTATTTTCACCGTGCTCTGGCTTTTCAGATATTCCCAAACCACGTTTTATGGAAAACCTTAATGCGCGACTAAGGTGAACATTTAAAATACGACGTTCCGTTTCCGGTGTCACTAATCGTTTTGCCAACGCTTTTATAAAGTCATACTTGTCTAAAGAACGATTGTCTCTGTATAACGGATACAGAATGTGCAAGTTAATTGCACGTATGTCCAAAATTCGAAGGAAAATAGCCATTGACCATCTTTGTGTTCGACGACTTGATGTGTGTTTCGAGCACTTTTCGTCCATCGCATCGACGCCTTCTTTTGTTGCATTATAATAAAAAATTATTTCTGGTTTATTGGCATTTAGATTTATTGTGGTACATTGGACGCTAAAGTCATGTCCTTTGTTAATCCAAAAATTGAAGAACCAACTTCTCTACGTCTCTTAGAAAGAAATTCCGGAGAAATTTCTCTTTTATTCTTCTTAAGAGTACCAACGTACGCTAAGCCTTAGGATTTCAGTAAGTTAACTACTTTAATTGAGCTGAACCAATTGTCAGCTGTAATGGTGAGATTTGTGCGGAATAAGGATTGAGTCAAACGTAACACTGCTTAAGTATGTTTGGAATACTTTTTTTCTTCGTTAATCAGTCCTTGCTCATCACTGTCTTTGCCGCAAATATGTATTGTTTCTGGTATCAGTAAGGCACATAATCTTTATACCGTATTTTACAGGCTTACTAGGAAGATACATTTTAAATTTGCATCTCCTAAAATCAACTAGCATTTCGTCAATGCATCCTGACATGCCTAAGGAACAAACCGATTGACAGTTTTCCATAAATTTGTCAAACACGAAAAGTTGCTGACGCTGGATTCGCTTCTTTCCTTTCATTTCTGGTGTTCTGATTTTCAAACCGAAGACAGGCTAATAACGCAGCAAATCTTTTTTTGATTCATCGCACACCTAAAAACATCGCGACCAGTTCCGCCTGATATTTTCGTGATTTGAATTAAATACTACTGTATGTAGTAACCATCCAAAAAATGCTTTTAATTCAATAATGTCAAAATTTCTTACATCCATTTTAGTCTTGTCTTTAAAGTTTTCCCTATATTTTGCTAGTTTTTCGTTGGTCCTCAGTAGAATTTCGTCAATAATATCTTGTCCTTCTTGTAAAAACTTTTGCTAGACCATTTCATACGATTTCTTCCGTACTACGATTTCTTGCTGTTAGATTCAGCTCCTGATTCATTGCCGGATTCGTTTGTACCTTAAGTTTTATAACAATTATTAATAATAATTTATAATATGATCTATAATAATTATTAGTAAGTATTACCATCCTCAGCATTTGACAGTTCAAAATCGCTTTCGTTGGAACTTTCAAGTGCATAATCCTCGTCGCAACTGTCTTCATTTTTTTTTCTTCGTCCAACCACGTTAAAACTGTACTTTTAAAATGATTATCAAAAAATGACACCTTCTTCGACGACCCCGGAACGCCAGGCATTTTAAAATATTAATTTTAACACAACCAAGTGAACTAACAATAGTCACGTAAACAGAGGCGTGACGTCAAATTGACCGCACGGACACTTTAAAAGCTGGCAGAAAGAATATTTTTACGACAAACATGCTGTTACTTCGAATGGAAATTCACAACTAATTAGTTTGAAGGTAGCGAGGACAAACCGTTATGGTACAGGGTTAGGGGTTTATTGCAATTTTAAAATATTTTGACGTCACGTCTCCACTTGAGAGTTATAATAGTTTTCTGCTAAATCTAAGACTGTCATATCCCATGTTAGAGCAAGTTGTAATTCAGATTTTAAAACTTCTTTTGGTCGTCTTTATTGGCATGTGCTGCTTTAGTGTATTTCTGCCTTTAAAACCGACCATACTCTCATCACAGGCATGTTGCAAGATGGAACAAACGATTCTACTAGTTTTGCATTCAAATGATAAATTACTAGGCGTAACTTATGCAGCTTATCAAATTTATCAGAATTTCCGTCAGAAATATGTGCATTGTTATTCACACGGAGATGATGTAGTTTCTTTAAGAATCGTATTTGAGTAATTATGTTTCCTATTTTATTCAGCGAAGATTTATTTGCGGACCAATATAATCTTACACTTGGTAATATATGAAAACCCATGATAATAAGTATGCCAATAAGATAATGCTCGTAGTTCTTCCATAGTCAAATTCAGTTCAACACATTTATCAGCTGCATACTTGTTAGATTCAGAAACAATACGATTCATGATGTCATAATCTAAAACAATTTTGAAAGTAGAATAAGGGCTATTAATGTTTATGTCAAACAAAAGACCAAATGGCTCGCTAAATTGATTGCTAGAAAACTTCTGGGGATTGCAGGGTCCTTTCCTGAACTTATAAGAATAATTTTATAGCTTTTGAACTTGTTTTTGAACAACTTCACTTTCAGCTTCATCTGTAGATGAAGATGAAATATAACATAAATTATTTCTTTGCTTCTTCATAGGTTCATTAAAATTTGAATCGATTATGAAATCATTATCTTCTTCTTCTTCTTCTTCTTCTTCGTTACAGGGATTAGGAATTAGCCTGTTCCGCTTGCACAAGAGATATATATGACCACCGTTTTCTCTCCATCCTTTTGGTTTATAGCTGAGAATTTTCTTGGGTAATCTTTCCTTTGTCATTCTGTTCACATGCTGTCTCTCTCTATCTCTGCATTCAGTTATTCTCTTAATAATATTATACAGTGTGTCCAAGATAAGGATGCACAGCATGGGGATCTTGGAAACGGTAAGAGATACAGCATCGGTTAAATGGGATGAAAGTTGGCTATTTATAGGACCTTTTTGTTGGCGTTTGCAAAATTTAGATATCTTGGATAGTTTCAGAGATATTTACAAAAAAAGGCAGATTTCTTGATTTTCGTTATTATTTTTTCTTTCCTTTATTTGAAGAGATATCGGAAAACTAAAACCACTTTTCCATTGCCACTTTTGATCGAAGGCTTTTTGGAAGTCTATGAAAGCGATGTTGGTTTCGAGATTTAGTTCTCTACGTTTTTTTACGAGCCGTAGATATTTTCGCTGCATGAGCGTCCTGTTCTGAATCCACTTTGTTCTTCTTGCAGAAGTGCTTGAGCTATGGCTTTTGTTCTGTTATTTAGGATCCTAGAATAGATTTTGCACACGGCATTCAGCAAGCTGATAATTTCCGCGATCACTTATGTTACCCTTTTTAAACAGAGAGATAACTTCCACCGTCTTCCAAGAGTTTGGGATTTCGCATCTTTGCCAACACATGTTATTAAGATGTAGGAATCTGAGATGACATAATGTACCCGCGTACTTGATTAATTCTGCGTTCATTCCCTCGATTCCTGTAGTTTTTCAATTTTTTTTCCCTTCGAGCGGCTTTTGTAATTAACTCAGTGTTATGTCGTCGACTTTTACAAAGTCTCTTTTGTCATTAGAATCGCTGTCATTGTTCTCAGCATCTTCGTGTTTACACCATAGTTCTTTAAAATGCCTTATCCACTAATCTTCTTTAATTATATTTAATTGTGCTGTGTCTTTTTCTGTTTGTTTCATTTGTTTCGTTACTTTCCTTGTCTTCCACGTATATCGTGTTCAATATTAGATATAAACTTGTCCCAAGATTCTTGATCTGTTTGTCCTGTAAGTTGCCTAGCGCAGTTTCTCTTTTGGTTGTAGTGATTTGTTGCCTCTAGTGTATTCTTCTGCAAGAGTTTTTTGCACGCATTCTCATTTATGGTTGTCTCTAATTTTTTATTTCGTAGTTTTAATTTTCTTCTGTTTTGTGTTTTCCTCCTTTCTTCCACTGCTTCATTTGCTGCGCTTTTTATGCAGGTCTTTATGTTGTGCCATTCTTCATCGGTATCGTTACTAGTTATTACTCTTGTTAAATGTCCCTTTATCCTGGTTTGGTATACTTTTCTTACACTGTCTTCTTGGAGAGGGTGTATCTTATACCAGATGTGGAGTTTCAAACCCGTACATAGGACAATGCATGGGGATTCAGATTTTTGTAATTCCTGCTACCCAAATCAACCTACAGGGGAGGTAATAATATCAATCGATAGGGGAGAAGTTCACTCTCAATCTGGCACTAACAAATTAACCAAAAAATGCTCAAAATTAGCAAAATAAATTAATAGTAAAATTGTTCTATGTACGGGTTTGAAACTCCACACCCGGTGTTCTATTACTTTTCAGCCTTTTTCATCTAGCTAATGATATGATGCTAGCCACTAGTAGGTAATGGTCGGAATATATGTCACTGCATCCGTAAACTCTCACTCCCTGGATCAGGTTTTTCATTTTTTCATTTGCAATAATATAATCTATGAGCGATCTCTGGCCTCTCGCGCTCTCTATGAACTTATAATTATCTTTTTTTTCAGAAGAAGGTGTTGGTTAGTTTTAAATTATTGAATGTTGCGAATTGCCTTAGTTCTTCTTCGTTGTCGTTTATTCGATTTTCTCCAAAAGTTCCTACCACTCCTGGTATTGGCAGATTTCCAACGTGGACATTTAGATCTCCGCAAATTAAGACGTGGTCTGTTCTGTTGATTTTATTGTTTCTTGTAGTTTATCGTAGAACGTAACTGTGTTCTCTTTTTCTCCTTATTCTGATAGTTAGATCTCCTTTGTCTATTGTGAATCTTACTGTTATTAGTATTTTTTCGTTGATATATGAGTAACTCGTTATTTTGTTTTTCCATTATTTATTTATTAGCACTGGCACACCACAACTTGCCCTTTTATTTTGTGGTACTTTGCTGTAAAACACTGTGTAGTCGTCTAAATCTCTGGTCCATTCAGTTTTTTCTTAGTTTCAGTTATCATTTGATTTTTTAATATCTTATTGAGATCTAACTTTTTGTTTCCTAATCTTCTTACATTCCATTTAGCTATCTGAATCGTATCCTTTAATCCAAATTGTGTATCCTTGTCGAGCTTAGTTCGTTTTTGTATGGGACCATCCGGTTTTACTTTGTGAAAATTTCGAGTATTTTGCAGTTTTTCCAGTACAGGGTACCAGTTTGTAGCTGGATAAGCCAAGTCCTGAGGCTGCCGCCTATAGGCCTCTTGGCTAGCCTGATTTTCTGTTAGGGTTGTCTCCTTTAGCCGATTTGTTCCAGTTTTCAGGCGCCAGAAATTTGCCTTTCATCCTCTCTCGTTCGTTACACACATTCATTGTACAGCCATGTATCCAGTAGTTACGCGGCAAATAGCTTTCGGGAACGTGAGAGTAGGATTTGCTGACAGAGTTGAGTTCCATTTCTGGAACTCCCGACCTTTTCGTGGAAAAACAATGGCCTTTACACAGAGTTTTAGTACATTTTGAGTATCGGCATTTTATATTGTCTCCGAGGTACTTTGTCAGCTTTTATGGAATCATCACTATCAAAATCCTGTTCTTCTTTTGAATAATCAGTAAAAGATGAAGAGGCAAGGTCAAGCTTTTCAGTAGTCCTAAAAAGCAAAAATGCTGACGGCGAGCTTTCATCATAACTCTTTTTATTTGTAGGTATATAATTATCAGAGTCACTCTCACTACCAATATATAAATTATATGCTTGCTCATCAGTAATACTTTCAACAACATAACAAATTAATCTTTCCGTTTGACATTATCTGAGAAAAAAATCCATTTGGAATCCGTGAAATCAACTAAACATGCCAAAATTTTATTCTAACGCATTTTGTCAAAAATTTAATAACAAATTTATTATTTAGTAAGACTTTTAGAAATACCCACCGAGATTCATAGAATATTTTCAAATGAGCTGTAGTTAATAAACTCATTGCCTTTTTATTTAAAAAATATACAACGAAATTTTGTTATATTGACTTATCCAAAGAAATATGCTATAGAATTATTGTTGCTTTAATATAAAAAGTTGACGTATTAATAACTTTTTTAACAATATCAAATTTTATTTTTACAAAATAGAAATAAATAAAATCTAACCTCAATTAATTATTTTCAAGCGTCTTCTACGATATTTGCACGTATCGACTTTAACTACATTTGATACTGGAAATAATTTAATATATAAGACAAAGGATTATTTTAAAAAGTCTACTACATACCTCAGGAAAAAAAAGGAACAAATTTCAAAACACACAGCACTGAAATTCTTACTTTACAAAAAACATCATTTCTTAGGTATACATAAGAAGCTGTGGTCAATGGTCATTTAACTAACCACTTTTTAAATAATTCGCACGGTGTTGCGAATGTAGCAATTCTATCAACCACAGAACGTCTAGACATTGTCGATAAGACGTTAAGGATCATAATCCGGTGAACTTCTATTTTAAGCCTATGTCTGAGAGGCCTTAACGAAGTGGTTAATAATCTAACCACTACATGATGAAGGGTTAATACTGAACCTAAATTGATGATTATGCTGGCGACTGGCGTGTAAATGTTTTTTCAGGTTACATATGCATATTGTAGACATTTAAGATCTCATTTCGAGTAAACGTTGCTTCATTTGTGCACAATAAATCCTGGATTAGAATCCAGTTGTTGAATTAACCGTCGGTGAAATTTCAAAATATTCAAGTTTTGTGAACACCACTAAAACGGCTATGACCATTCATGCAGCAAATCGGGTACTTATACTAGGGTAATTTCAAATTTATTTAAAGTATCCTGTTCTACCTGCAGTAGTAGTACATCTCGTGGACAACTTGTCTGTTGAAAATGCAACCTGAAGGTTCAATAGGTCCGGTTTCGCTAGTCGTGGATCCAATCGTCGAATAACGTTTGCGTCAGAATGACTTCTGTTTGGTTATCGCTGTACTTATAAAAGAATTATAAATGTACTTATGTTCAGAAGCGAATTTGGGTTTGATTTTGGTATGGCGCCTTTTTTGTTTTTTAAAGGTGTATATAAAATATATATTTATATACACTGGCGAGAAAAAATTTAGGTCACTATGAAATTGTGTTGCTTTTTTTGTTATTTTCTGTTGTAAGTTTATATTTGAAAATTGCAATTCATTATTAATAGTCAATATTGAATCAGAAAGCATAAGTGCTAGCCAATCAAATCGCCTAATGCCCACCTCATCCAGATATTCTGTTTTAGCAAATATCTAGTAAGCCGTAGACTTTTTTGAAAAAACAAAAGCATAAGTAAACTGATCTCCAAAATAACCAAATCTTTTCTAATTTGACCGACTTCGTATCTCTTACAATTTCCGAGATCTCAATAGTGAGCATCGAAATGTGGACACACTGTATGTTTGCTTTTACGGTTTGTTTTTGTAACGCAGCACTTTTACTAGATATATGTAAATACTTGTAATACGTAGTTTGCAGTACGTATGTTATTAGAGGTGCAACTTTTCCTTGTATACCAGGGCCGGACATCGTAAAAAGTGTTTTCTTATAAATCATTTCACATATGCAGGTATTTCAAAATAAAAATGCAAATGCACTTGACGGTAGTCTACGAGTAGCGACCCTTTAGTCCTTATTGCATTTATTTCATTGCGACAACTATTTTGCTACAAAAAACAATAAACCGTTAGTCTAGACGAGACTTTAGAAATTTTTTTTGTTTACTCACATCCTTTTCAAAACAATGTTTTTAAAACAATTATGTGATTTCAATAATGAATGGATTTGCTATGATTTCGTCTTAATGCATTTTTTATTAAAAGAAAGTACAGCTAATATAGTAGTGAGTGTCTCGCTACTTTTTAGGTGCAAGGCCAGAATGGAAGCACAAAATGCAAGCCATGTACTGCAAACACGCTAACGTGTTGTCATGCAGCTCTGTGTAATTAAGACAAATTGAGTATAAGTTCTACGGGTGTATGCACAAAACATTCGGACAAAAGACTATTAGTTTCACTCTAAGAGGACGTGCAAAACAATTGCAATTGTTGCAACTGTCAGCCTGTTAAAGCTATTTCCAGTATATTTTTAAAATTTGGTTACTGCAGTTTTGCTTTTAGTAAGTAGGTATGAAGTCTAAATGAAAATCAGCGCTGCCAGTTTTATGAATTAAGTATGATACTCATGAGAACAAAAAATAACTCTACGTTTTGTTAGATACTTTTTGCAATGGAAATTTCAAGAAGCACAATTTATGGTATTTGTATACGAACTGCAAGAGACTATGAAGCAGAAACGGGTAAGAGGGCCTGGAAGACCTGTCAGAAAAATATTACCAATGTTCTTGCAAATGAAGCTAACGGTAAAGTTAGAATTAGTCTTCGTAAACTTCAGTAAAATATTGTTTTGAAAACTTATTTTCTTGCAACCAAAAACTCTCGTTGCTGCCCTGAGATATTGCAGACATACTTTCGGTGCAATTTCGTATATTTGCCCAAGTTTTCAAAGACTAATTTCAAGTTTACGGTGAGCCACCCTTGCAAGAGCTTCTTTGTCCTTTGATAGCATTACTGCGGAAGGTCTTCCAGATCTGTCCAATTTTTTTGCGGCATAAACTTTTTGAGCTTTCTTGGAATTTTCATTGCGACAAGATATCTAACAGCATAGGACTTTTTTGACCTTATGACTTGGCAACAGCTTGGTGTCGCAAATTTTCATTTGCACACTTCATACTTTTAAGAACAAGACTGAACTTACCAAATTTTAAAAATATGTTGAGAATATCTGTAACTAACTGACAGCTGCAACATTCTTAGAGTGTAGACCCAAAGTCCTTTGCCTGGATCTAGTCTGCTGGAAGACTCTTTACAATAGAAATATTTTTACAACTCAATTTTTAACGCCATATTGCTTATTGATTTCATCACTGTCTTGTCTCAACAACTTACATGTTTTTTTAATTTACTTTTTCTTTTTATTTGATTCTATCCGTCTCTCGTTGATAATCAATGGTTTTGTGTTTGTGGAAATTTTCAAGTTCTTACAGTTCTACATATTTTTCAATTTAGGTCTTGTTATAGAGATTTTTCGCCACTTATACTTTAGCTAGAAGCTCAAGACCTTTGTCAACTAGTAGAGAGGTTCGGTTTCAATAGGATTGTCTTATTTATTTCGTTTTCTCTACCCCCCTCTCTCCCTTAACCCGTATCCGGTCAAGGTGGATCCAGTAGACCCGCGACCCATTTTACTTTGTCAAGTTTTCTAAAATATTCATCTTAGGGTAATTAGCCCTATGACTTCTAAGAATACCTTAGGTAAAGTTTTATCAGTTAATCAAATAGTTTAGTTTACTTTAGTAGATAAGAAAGAAATTTTTTAAGTTGTTTATTAAATAACTGGGAATGGTGAGTCCATTGGACCCTTCTTACATTTCTATTAATACTAAACAGTTCTCTGATAATTATGTTTATCTACTGTTGTAAGTTTCAAATGACAATATTAGTAGTTATTACGGTGATTTATGGCTTTATGAATATTGTACAATACAAAATTATAAAATCAACTGAACTGGTATTTTTTTAGATGTCAATGTACCGAAAAACAAAAATAAATTGATCCCTTATAAAAATTACAAATGTTAAGAGTTTTTAAAATAACTTTTTAATGGTCTTTTGTTTGTCTGGGAATATCAAATAAAAATGCAAGGCTAACTGATAATTTTTATTGTGCGGTCTTTTGAGCATCTGCTGCCCTTTTAGGTAAATTAAGTTATAAGCTTGGGTTTTAAAAGATTAACAAAAAAGACATGAATTTAGCAAAAGTCACGTACAAGCTATAAAATATATGACTTTGTAGAAAAATTACAGAGAAATGATATGGTTTCTATTATGCGGTCTTTTGAGTTTCTGCTGTCCTTCTAGGTAAGTTAGGTTATACGATTTTGCATAATTATATCGAAACAGGAAAGACATTTACTTCTAGTCATCTTAAATAATAATTTTTTTATCTTATTTAGTTACCCATGCACGCATACTAACAAGTACCACACAAACTTTATATTGCAAAGACGGGTCCAATAGACCCACCTTGCTTAATAAAGTAACTAAAATACGTTGCCCGGGTAAGGGTTAAAGCAAAAATTCAGACAAACTGACTCTTTTGGAATTGAAATTAAATTTTACAGTTTGATCGAACACCGGGTGAAACTTAGTTGACGTTAACGGTTCAAGGATGGCTTAAAAAAGAAACTCGTCTTTCCAAATCAGTTGCAGGATTCAATTCAGCCTGTTGACTGTTCATGACGGTAGAATCTATCGACCTTTTCAAGTTACTCGGCCTCTTGAATTGGTTGTGCCTGACTGATTGTTTTGCGACTTTAGTTGTGGGGTTCTGTAAAAATATCACTTGACACTTTTGGTCTATTTCAAAGCTTGGGTTTAACAATTTTAACCCATCTCATCTGCTGCAAAACTAAATGTCATCAGTACTTCACATGATTGTATTGCGTTTGTACAGTCCCATGTGCAGAAACTTTGAAATTGTAGTTCAGCTTCGTAAAACAGTATAAAACCTAATTTTGTTCAACTTTTTAGCTAATAAAGAAGTTCCTATTTTTACCTACGTGTATTAATTACAACATTTTTAAATGTTTCAGGAATCAAATGAAGAAATAACCGTTAACGATTTGCTGCTTGACGCTTTGTTGCTTCAATGGGTGCCATCAAACTACGTTCCATCAGCACAGTTGTTGAATACACAAGATGAGGGAAAACAGGAAATGCTAATTGCTCTAGAAGAACGACAGATGGCATTACAGAATTATTTACGACACATCGTTCGGTCTATTGAAGAATATAGGGAAGACCCTGACGATCAAACTACAAAAAATCCCAGCATATTCATATCTGGTTTTGATTCATTAGACAAATCAAACGATGCATTTGCTAACTGCATACCCATAGCCTATAACTGTGAGTATCCTGTATCTAATCAAAAGGAACCCGCCGAATTTGTTTCATTTTATCCCGGATTTTATCAGCCTGAAAGTAATCCGACAGATACAGGCAATGATAAAGATGAAATTACCGATGATATAATGAAAAGTGTACTGGATTTATTAACTTCGACCAATCAATCTGACGACGATTATCCAGACACATCTAGTTGTGTTATGGATTGCGAAGCTTTGAATCCAGAACGATCTTCAAACTTTTTACAAGTATTAACTGGCCAAAAGAAGAGTTTAAATAGCGAGCAACTTAATAAAGACTCGTTAAATGGTAAAAAACGAAATTTGTTATTAATCTGTGTTTAAATTATTTATATTTGCAGAAAATTATGGAACGTACTTTAATTGTTTAGCTGAAAAAGTTTCATGTTTGTACAAAGAGATGAATGGAAAAGTTGCAACGAAAACTTGTAGTGATTCGAGAGGCGTAAAAGAAGCAGCTGATGAATCAGATGATCAAGGGAATGAAACATCTAATGCTGACTCGATTAAATCTAGAATTTTTGAAAAATGGTATTTTCCTAGTATAGCACAAGATTTGTTGCGAAGTATGTATAGCAACTCAAAAACTAGGTATAATGATAATAAGTATACTGGATACCGTAAATCTCTTAGTAGTACAAGAAAACCCAAAGTTAATGGTAATCATAGAAGTACAGGTAAATAAGAAAGGCAATCATCATTTACTACTAGTAAGGCCCCTTCAGCACAAAACACTTTTTTAAGGATCCTACCCTGTTTTTAAAAGTATATTTAAAAACCAAATATTTCAAGAGTTCTGCCCTGTTTTTAAGGTAGTTTTTTAAAAGTAGCATTTTCAGACTTTTTACTGATTTTCATATTAAAAAAGTTTAAATTCGCCTTTGGCTCATGAGGTTGCTGTGCTGAACTTCAAGGCATTTCGATCTGTTTTTAAGTTTGCACTATAGGAGCCCCTTCAGCACACAACCCAAAACTATTATGAAATCAGTCCAGAGAAGATGTTAAAGCTAGTTTGTTTGATTTATCTAAATGAATTCCTCGACACTCATCATTATTTGGAAAGAAACCATGTGCTAAAACATTACCTTTTCCATCAAAACTTCTAGAACATATTCTTTTTTGACATCGTGTATTATGATTTATGTTAAAACAGCGTATTAGTAAATAAAATAAGTATATCTGGTTTAATACTATTATATTCAAACTTTAAATTGGAAACAGACTGCCATTGATCAAAGGCTTCTTGTGCTAATTCTTTCATTTCATTTGTAGCTAATAAAAAACCCCATTTAAGAGTTGTTTTAGTCCATTTTTTATTATGTACTCTATAAGCAGTAGGATTATCTTTAACACCACATCTAGGTTTACTAATCAAAGAAAGTGTTTTTCGATTTAATGTTCCATCAGCAGGTAAACTATAGAATTCTTGAAATCTTATTAAAACTCAGAGTCATTACCCTCTAAATATCCAAATTTCGTTTAATTTCTAATCTTTTATTTTTTATTTTAAGTAAGTATGAAATATCACCAAACAAATCTAAAAAGTTTAATTGGTTCAAGTTTAAATCGTGTCCTGTTAAGTGCAATTCACGATCTTCGGCTTCTTCAGTTAGAGGTAATTTCATAACATTTCCAGGTCCAATAGTTTCTTCTTTCGCAATATTGCTAATATCACATTCTTTATTTACCACTAACTAAATCCAATAATTCCATTATTTATAGAGCAAAAAATGTTTTCTCATTTAAACTACACGGTATCTGTTTAAAAGAATATAATATATCATAAAAATCTTTGCCTTTGTTTGCATTAATTATTACATTATGCGGTAATGACCACATAAAACAGAAGAATTCATTTGTAATTGTGTGCTATTCCATAAAAATATTTTTTCCGCTACTTAATAAATATGTTTTGACTTTTTCTGGTGGAGAAATTCCAAAACTGTCAAAATATGTAATATTTCTTAAATATGGTTTGTTTATGTAACATACCCAGTGTGAACCATAACAATTAGATGGTGAAAAATTAGTTATACCTGATTCATCTTTCCTAATTTGTTTTGGTAACATGTCAATTGCAAAATCACCTTGGAAATTTGGTAAATTCTTCTCATTTTCCATTTCTATATTACTTAAGCCTAACTTTTTCCTACCAATTTTATTCCTTGTCCATATGTCTCTGACTTTTTTGGAGTTCACTTTTGGCTCACAAAGCGTCTTTGACTTGTACTATGCATGCTTAGCTGTGTCTTTTTTTTCCATTTCTATATTACTTAAGCCTGACTTTTTCCTATCAATTTTATTCCTTGTCCATATGTCTCCGACTTTTTTGGAGTTTGCCTTTGGCTCACGAAGCGTCTTTGACTGGTGCTCTGCACGCTTAGCTGACTGTTTTTTTTATTCTTTTTTTTACCATCTCCAAAGGCTTGTTGTGCTAATTTAGTTCCTGCATAACGAGCTGCACCTAATCCCAATGCTTTGGCTGCAGCTATTGCTGCTGGAATTAAAGCAGGTAAAAATCCACCTATCTGCGTTGAAGAAAATTTCATATCACAATATTTTTTCTTCTCTTTTTTACATTTTATGAAATTCATCAATCTGTTTTTCTCTTAATTCAATAGTTTTATTAGGTCTTCTGTTAAATCGAATCTTATATTACAATCTATTCTTTTTTCTTTACAATTTTGGAGTTTCTTTATTTGATTAGGTGATAAATATACTTTACAATCATTCATTATCTTTGACTCTGGATTAACGTTGCCAGTCATTTATTTAATTAAAAACTCTCTACTTCATTTCCAAGTAAATCTTTTCATCTATGATATTCATATTTGCAATTTTTTGTGATTCAACTACAGCATATATACAGTGTGTCCAAGATAAGGATGCACAGTATGGGGATCTTGGAAACGGTAAGAGATACAGCATCGGTTAAATGGGATAAAAGTTGACTATTTTTAGAACCTTTTTGTTGGCGTTTGCAAAATCTAGATATCTTGGATAGTTTCAGAGTTTCTAGATTTGCGTTATTTTTTCTTTTCTTTATTTGAAGAGATATCGGAAAACTAAAACCAGTTCTTTATTGCCACTTTTTGTTCTTTATTAAAATATGCTAACAAAATTCCTGTACAACGTTTCGGTTTCGAGTAACCATCATCAGCCTCATTTTTTAAACAGGCAGAAAAACAATTGAAAATTTTTTTAAATAGCTCTTATTGCCACTATTCTAATGATGTAAACATGATAGGCAGAGCACCCCTGAAAGGGACTACTGCTGCACAGGCCAATCTAGAGTCAAAGACTGGCAAGGCCAGCCCACAGGCAAAGCCGAAGACGATGACATCTGAACATTCGCTAAGTATGCAAAGCACTAGTCCACTTTGTAGACGATCACGAGGATCTTGAGACCAGTATGTTCTTAGAAAAAATAGAAAAAAAAAGAGGTAAATCAATAAGAGGACCACCTGGTATAGGATTTAATCTGACAGAAAATGGTGATTATGATATCGCAGGGCACAAATTAGTTAATGTAAAACAACCAGAAAATCCTGGTGATGCTGTTAACTTACAATATTTAGATTCGCTTCGCTCACAAGTGGACAAAGTCCACGATAACATGATTAAAAAAGATGATACAGAAACTATTATCAATATTGTTAAACCTGAATTGGAAAACATGATCAAAAAAGTTGATTCAGAAAGTGTTTTAAAAATTATTAAACCTGAACTGGGTAATATGATTAAAAAAGATTCGCTGCATCTAACCGCTACAAAAGGATATATTGATATTGGTAATAGAAGATTAGTTAAAACTGCTAATGCAATTGATAAGTTATAATACTGTCAATAAAGGACAACTAGACGATGCCTGGTAGAGACAGTCCAAAGGCTTAGCCGATTATGGAGAAAGGTTAATTAACTTGGAAACTGAATTCTTGAGAAATATTCATTATTCTTTTTTACAATTTGTAGAAAAAATTCGTTTTATTAAAGGCTGTTAATGTGCTTGACTTTTCTTTTGATGGTGAACAATTTCTTAGTATACCAATGAATGTGGAAGTTATAAAAAATTCTACTCAACAGCTAATCTGAAAGATTTACATATTAGTAATAATATAGGAGCAATAGATCTTTTGAAACCCTTTATTATTAAAGAGTCTGATATTCTAGTTTTGAAAATAAAAAAAGAAAAAGTAAATACAGATGAAAATCTTGGTGGTTTTAATCCCAACAGACCTTATCTATTAAGTACTCCAACTTTTTTTTATGTTAATCAGGTTTTCTGTATAACGAAAGTTTTAATTTATGTAAATGGAAAGCAATATAAAAATTAATTTAAAGGAAAATGGTATCTCTACTATTTGTTGTACTGTAAATAGCGAAGAAATTGAATTCGGACAAAGTCCTTATGAGCGAAGCGAATTTAATCTGAAAGAAGATGAAGAAGTTGAAATTTTTAAATTTATTTCTAATTTTTACAAATTACAGGTTATTAATTTTTCTTCAAATCGAAAATTGCTACTGAGTCATCATTGGATCGTTTCAATAACAATTTCTCCGCTGGCAACAGAAATATATCCTACAGAAATTCGATTATCCGCAACTCCATACTTTGCAAATGGTTTTCCTCAATTATTAAGGATTCTTTTATGTTAAAAAATTGTGAGCCGCTAAACATAGCTTCTTGTAAAGCAGTGTAGAAATGTGATTAAAATCATCAGCATCTAGGCTCCATTCTTGGAGTTTTTCTGAATTCATTTTGACAAACTTGAGAAAACAATCCGCTCGTTCTGTAATATTTCGATCTAAATGTCTTCTGTCGAAAAAATCAATGAAGCTTCTTATGTCTAGCAAATTCTCGTTCCTTACACTTTCCCAATTGGCCATGGTCTAAAAGATAACAATGACAATTTATTCTTTGTAATTTGACGTCATTTGGATACCTTAATGGATCTATAAACGAACTCAACGTCATAGATTTGGGTGCGTTTGTAGCTTTTGCAGTGATGCAAAACAATTTATGTGATAGAATTTGGATAAAATAAGAGGCAACTAAATAAATTTTCAGGGGCCTTACTAGTAGTTCATTTACATAACCCATCGTTTAAATTTTCTTAAACTCCTTACATGATCGACTACCAAACATCTTAGTTCATTTACCATCAACTAGCTTTAGAAAGTTGGAAATCATTTTCTCTATAAATTTGCAGCTCAGAATTTAAAAAGTAGAAGTAAATATCTATCAAACAGATCACTTTATACTCCAATACGTGGAGGTAAGGATCGTGTAGCAAACAGAATGGTGATGACGAAGCAAGGTATTGTACAGAAGAATGTACCTAAACCAAAACAATGAAACCTCTGACGGTAGAGCCTAAAAAACTCAAAACGAACGAAAACATTTAGAGCTGTAAAAGATATTTTTATTGTAACCACATTTATAATAAATATAGGTTTGTTTATAATCTGTATAGTGTATATGTAATAAAAATATGTGATAGAAAAGTGCATGCTTTCTGATTTGCTTTTTATTTTATATTAAAGCATTTCTTCTTTAATACCCAAAAATCAAAATAAGATCTCTTGCCTACCAAATGTCTTAAAATAGTAAATATCATTAAATGTGAATGAATTAAGCGAGTAATTAACAAAGAATATACATAGAGAGTTTTTGAAATAAGAAAAAAAGCGAAATTGTAAATATTAAGTTAACCTTTGACATTTCTTTTTTAATACCCAAAAATCAAAATAAGATCTCTTGCCTACCAAAGGTCTTAAAATAGTAAATATCATTAAATGTGAATGAATTAA